>LGRX02000343.1:0-35902 GCA_001247695.2 Cymbomonas tetramitiformis
GGCCGGGGAGTGCACACCGGCCTCGGCGTCCTTGCTATGTGTGATGCTCATGAGCAGCCGGGGAGTGCACACCGGCCTCGGCGTCCTTGATGAGCGGCCGGGGAGTGCACACCGACCTCGTGTGATGCTGATGACCGACCGGGGAGTGCACACCGGCCTCGGCGTCCTTGCTATGTGTGATGTTGATGAGCAGCCGGGGAGTGCACACCGGCCTCGGTGTCCTTGCTATGTGTGATGCTATGATCCTATTGGGCTTCAATATATAACCGTGCCAGTGATCAAATTCGGGGTATAAAACAGGAGTCTCCGGGGTAGAGTCTCCGGGGTAAAGCGGAGACTGAGACCCTAGGTGTGCTAATACGTGTGACTAGAGCGACCCCTCCTGACAGCAGTCATGCCATTCCTCCCTAAGAAGTGGGTCATTTGTTATGAGACCCCTCTTTATCTGTAAAGAACTTCACACGGTTGATTTTTGGAGAATTTGAGGTTCAACAGTAGGGACAGTCTGATATCGAGTTGATGTCTCATGTTGATTAAATTTACTCATTCTACAATTGCTTCAAAATCGATTTGATCTGAACCATAAGGTTTTTGTCAAACTTGCCCACGAATGCGCTCAGATACACTTCACGTGATTGCATCAAAATTGATCGGACGGTTAAGCAGGAGTACATCGTGTGGGGTTCTCTTACGAGGTGACACACTTCCTTTTCCTACCACTGCCCCGCACATCTGACATGCGCATGCGGAGGTTGGGATTGTCCGCACCCCCTTTGGAAGAAATGCGCGGATGTCGTCACAGCTCTGCAGCCGTCGTGCCACCGCAGCTTGAACATATTTTACGATATCCTCCTTCATCTCTTTCCCTGCGCCGCGGGCAAACATAGCAAACATACCGTCGATATGATCAAGGGGCAAGATTGCACAATAGTCTTAAAAAGCACAATCACTGTAATATACATTTGCCAAGTGGCAGCCATGCGAAGCAGGCGGCAAGACTGGGCCGGCGTGGATGCAGCAGCCGTGTCCGCTATGAAAGCACCTGCGAAATGATGATGCACAAAGCAGCGAGCTTGTGGATAGTGCACAAAGCAGTCCGGACCAAGGGCCCCGTGGAGCTGCGGCCTGCGGTTCCTGGGATGGCGCGGCGACCACTCCCACTTGCTCCCTGCCGGCGGGGCCACCTGCAAGCGAGGTCGGCCAATCCCTGTTACGTCACTCCCAGCGCCCGCAAAGCAGTTGCGAGTACCGCACCGAGACCTCACTGTGACGCAGTAGATACCTTCCAATCTCCCCCGCCCCACCCCTGCCTCCCCTCGCCCCCACCCTGCTGGAACCTCCCCCTCCCCCACCCCTGCTGGAGGTTGCCGGTCACAGTGCCTGCGGCGGGTGAAGAAGAGAGACTCGGGAAAGACGACGGCATAACCCTAACGAGCACCCATAAACCACCTGGTGGTTGCATTGGAAGTTTCAAAGGCGAAGGGGGTAGGCACACGTCAGCACCTCTGTGGTGGGATGAAAGGCAGGGGTAGCAGAATATCGACCCTCTAACGACGCAGTCAGAGAAAATCCCGAGAATATCGGCCCTCGACCGACGCAGTCAGAGAAAATCCCGAGAAGCCTTTTTACTTGTCATCAGCCTAAGCAGGAAAGTCTGTAAATCTGAAGGCGTGACTAGTGACACCGACACTTGAAACATACGAGCTCTGTGCTCCGACCTGTCCTTGTATCCAACAGCAGCGTGATTCATTGCTGTGCTCCGAAGTGTGTCATCTCCTAGAATTTCCATTTATGGTAAAAAGAGGCAGGGCAGGTGCCTCGAACATTTCCATCTTTTGAATTGGCACGTGCCTCGACTGCAAAATGCGGACTCTGTAACTGAACATTGTCTCAATTGGATCGCAGAGCACTTTTCGGGGTTTTGTGCTCAGAGTCAGTGATCCAGGGACAGTCAAGGACGCGCGACTCCCGGCAATCACTGAGACGGACCACATGGATATGAAGAAAACATGCAATGACACTCTCTCCTCAGGGGGCGAGGCACGTGTCACCTCTATGGCGTGTCTCCATTTGGGGCTCTGATGCAGCACCGCCATTGCAGGCTGCTCCCCCGGCCAGCCCAGCTTCGGCCTGCGGGAAGTCCCCCATCCATGGGTCAGCATGCACACGCGGCGGCGCCTCTCTTCGTCTGTCTCAAACCGCGTCCTCCGCGGGAGCGACAGGAACGCATCAGACGGCAATTCCAAAGAAGACGGATGCTCATGATCCGGCTCACCATTTGGCTCATCATCTCCATCATCTGGGGACTCATCTGGTGACTCATCTGGGGCCTCATCTGGGGGAGGTGATGATGACGGAGGGTACGGGGTTTGATGGGGTTTGATAGGGTCTGTGGGAGGAACAGATCTGCTGGCAGTTCAAGAAGGAAATGCTCCCAGGAATTTATGGTCCAAACGTCACTGGGGTAGCCCCATGCGTCCTCAGCCTCCCCGCAGGGGATCTCGCCACGTTGAGTGCAGACACCCCTTGGACAGCCAGGATTGGGACATCCAGCTGGAGGCATAGGCCGACTTGCGCGGTGGTCGACTAGGAAGCGGGTAAGGCTGAGAGGTAGGCAGCACCGCCTCTGCGGGACAGCCCCAATCGGCGCGCCAGTGCGGCGCAAGGCAGACCAGCGCCACCCGAGTCGGACCCGTGTTGGTAGATGGATAACCTTCACTGATATGACGGTTGATTCGTGCCAAAGCCCGCCCACGTGGGTGGCTAAGTCGGGACCACTGCCCCCTCGCCGCGTAGGAGTTGCTACCTCGCTGCACCCACCTCCTCCATTCTTCATGGCAGGGAGACGGGAGCAGGGTGGGCAGGGAGAGGGGAGCCGGGTAAGACACGGAGAGGGGGGATCACAACAAAGATAGCACTCCAGAGTTAGGGTGATAATCATCTTATTATGGGGTGGGGAGGGAGGGAGAGGGCAACGGAGGACTCACGAGGCTGCCCAAGGCACACACTGCTTCTCCCAGCGGAGGAGCCCCGCCTGCTCTTCGGAGAGTGTCGGGGGGACCAAGTCCGCAGGGCAGACCTCCCACATCGAGGCATTCCACCAATCATCTATAATAGCTTGGCCATCCACCGTGTTCTTGACCAACCACACCTGCAATTTGGCGCCGTAACCCGCCACATCGACACGTGACCCTTATGAAAACTTGTCAGACCATTCAGGCTCATTCCTTTCCTGTGCCTGTGGCACCATCCAATCTCCTTCCTTCCCTACGACTGTAACACCATCTAGGGCCCTTGCTCGCCTTACTATGCCTGTTGCTTCCCAAACCCTACAAGCCAGATAGGGTTCACAGCACAACATGGTCCCTCACAATGCTCTGCTGCCCGCTCTCATCGCGAGCGCCAGTGAGCCCCTGTGTGTGGTGAGATCACAACCTTAGGCTGAAGCAATGGGTGGAGCAACGCACCCCAGAGTTGAAGCAGTGGCTATAGTTGTACTTGTTCCACATTTTACCGCAATACCCGTTCCATCCGATGCCCCCGAGCTCTTGCCCGAACATTATAAGAGCATCCTGAAACCTCACAGGGCAACGTCACACCTTTGTTCAAATAGTGCAACACACACCTTTGTTTCAATGGTGCAACGTCACAGCTTTTTTAAAATGGTGCAACATCACACCTCTGTTTAAATAGTGCAACATCACTCCTTTGTTTAAATAGTGCAACATCACACCTTTGTTTAAATAGTGCAACATCGCACCTTTGTTCAAATAGTGCAACATCACACCTTTGTTCGAATGGTGCAACATCACACCTTTGTTTAAATGGTGAAAATATCACACCTTTGTTTAAATAGTGCAACATCACTCCTTGTTCAAATGGTGTAACATCACTCCTTTGTTTAAATAGTGCAACATCACACCTTTGTTTAAATAGTGTAATATCACACCTTTGTTTAAAATGGTGCAACGTCACACCTTGTTCAAATGGTGCAACATCACACCTTTGTTTACCGGTGCAACATCACACCTTGTTTAAATAGTGCAACATCACACCTCTGTTTAAATAGTGCAACATCACTCCTTTGTTTAAATAGTGCAACATCACACCTCTGTTTAAATAGTGCAACATCACACCTTTGTTTGAATAGTGCAAACATCACACCTTTGTCTGGGCCGGTGCAACATCACACCTTTGTTTGGGCAACATCACACCTTTGTTTAATGGGCAACATCACACCTCTGTTTAAATAATGCAACATCACACCTTTGTTTGGGCTGGAAAACATCACACCTTTGTTTAACATCACACCTTTGTTTAAATGGTGCAACATCACACCTTTGTTTAAATGGTGCAACATCACACCTTTGTTTAAATGGTGCAACATCACACCTTTGTTCCACAAGTAGCTTCCTCGAGTGGTATGATGGTGGGAGGTGTCCGCACATGCTCTCAGCATGTCACTCGGGCCAGGAAACAGGAAGGGCGCTGCGAGGTAGACCAGCCTGACAGGCACTTGAGTCAGGCATAACACGCTCGGAGGTGTATCCGCAACTGGAGGTGGAAGGCTTCGTACTTTTCGGGCCATGCCAGGTTGAACTGTTAGCAGATGTGAGAAGTATCGAGGGAGAGAGACACTCAAGTATTCCATCCCAACGATGGCGTCCGAATCAAGCCACCACACATACTCCGCTCTGCGCGCAGCCCGCCAGAGCGACGAAACCTGAGTGCCCTGGGCGAGACGCAACAGCGATCTCGGCTGTAAAGGTGGACAGCTCTTCAAGGGCCACTTGAGTGCGGCCATGGCGCACCCAAACTCAAGGCACTGCCATAGGGGAGGGGGGGGCTCGGCCCGGCAGCAGCTCTTCAAGGGCCACTTGAGTGCGGCCACGGCGCACCCAAACTCAAGGCACTGCCATAGGGGGGGCTCGGCCCGGCAGCAGCTCTTCAAAGGCCACTTGAGTGCGCCATGGCGCACCCAAACTCGAGCAAGCCGGCCTAAGCAAGCCCTCCGCCTCTGCCAAGCCAAGGCCCTGCCGGGCCGAGCCCCCTATGGCAGTGCCAAGCCGGGCAAGCCCCCCGCTCCCTCCGCCAACAGGTTGCCCCTCTTAGAGGGTTAGGTTGCTATCAAAACTGGCTCCTCGCGGCACGAGGCTTTGGAGATGTCCCATAAATATTAGGTATCTCAGTTCAAGAGGGGTGAAACGGCGTATTCGTGGAACTCCCCTGTTGTTGGTAGGTGAATACCCCTGAGGCCAGACAATGCTGACATCCAGCCGAATGTGGCGTTTCCAAGCCTTTAAACCCTAGAAGCTGCTACGAGTTTGGGGGAATGGGGGGGACTTGTGGTGAGGACCCTTAGGGCAAAGTTGGTGCATGGCGACTCGACAGCGATGATACTCCTGTCAAAAGTCTTTCCTATATGCCCACACAACAGTGTCATACTTTCGGAAATATTATCCGAGTTTCAGATATCGCATAGTTTATACTCGGAGCATCAGGCGCTCCTGGAGCAGCCCGCGTTGGGTGCGAAACAAAACCTACTCAGAGTGCTGCGCGAGCGGGCACACCGGCGCCCACAGTTTCGATGGCCCAAAACACTGAGCGAGACAGATGAACGCTGGGTTTTCTACGATCACCCAGCCGGACTCCGCGGAAGAATGACAAATAGGGCTGCCGAGAACACCTTGGATACAACTGCATGGCATGCCGCACCGCCTTCAGCTTGCACCACGCGACTCGCACAAGACACCCATTAGGCCCGTAGCAAAAGAGACCCTTCTCGCCCGGCCAACCGTGCGGAAGCTTCTCGCGGCCACACTTGTCAAAGGTGTAGTCCACCGAGATCTGCAACACAAAACGCTATCAGGCAAGGATGCCTCCGCAGAAATAACATAGCATCGTTAGAGTCGTTAGAGTCGTTAGAGTCTTAAGTCTAGAATACTTGTGGATTGGACATCGTCGAGCGGCACAGCTTAGTTGTGAGGAAGCGCGTTTCGGTGACAGTTGGCAACAAGGCCGCTACAGGCAGGCGAGTAAGCACACCTGATAGGCTTCTGGCAACAGCGCGTTGTTATTGGTGGAGGCGTTCGGAGTACTTCCACTGCAGAGATATTGTTCAAGTGAATACTCAACTTGACAAAAAACGCCCGTGCGTGGCCGAGGACACCGCTCAGAATTTGCTTGGGATGTTTGTTGGATATGGACTTCACACTTTGAGGCGAACGGGATGCCCCGGGAAAGTAACAATGAGGGAAGAGCACCTAGAAATTTCTAAAAAAAATTTCCGAGAAGGCACTGTAAACATAGATTTCAAATCGGGTGAACTGCAGAAGATACCTCTCAGGAACCTTCACTCGGTAATACAGAAACTCCACGTCCGGGTGGTGGAGCGCATAAATTTGATTCCAAAGGGCGACGTGTGTAAGCACGGGACTTGCCGACCAATGTCTGCTGTCAAGTGTGGCCAGAACGTGTCGTGGGTTCACTTCAGTGGGAAACGGTGTGTCCACAAGTACCTTCTCCATGTCTATGACATCGAAAGGCCATGATTCGTTAAACTTCCAGTTCGACACGTTCAGGGGAAGCTGTTGCGGGGGTGGTTTGAGAAATACACGCTTTCTACCTTTCACCTTTTTAGCGTGTTGTTCAACCGGCTTATCGGAAGTGTAGAAAGCACTTTTGAAGGTTATAATAAGAGAGGCACTGAAGATCACAAGGAGGAACACAAGAACACACGCAGCTATCTTTAGAACCCCTGCCATTATACGGTTGTGCCTCACAGCGGCGTACGCATCTAGTATTACTTGCAGAAATATTTATTTCATTTAGCTAATGAGCGCTGGATGGCTCAAGACGACCATATATCTCATATACATGGCGTGCGGAGTATGGAGCTGCATAATTCTTCCGAGAGCACAGCTGAGAGCTCGAGAGCTACGGATTTGCAGGGCTAACGTAGCCACCTGTCACACACATACTCGCACCGGGTCCTTCGCTTGGTCCTGTCGACTGTGACAAGTAGAGCTCTACTGTGACACAGTATCTGTATGGTAAAAGCTAGTTTCAGTTTGAAGTTGAGAAATCTGAAATGCGCGAAATTTGAGCGAAAAGTCCAGAAATACGCGAAAGAAATCTGTGTGATTTTTCGCGAAAACCTCTGCTCTTTAGTTTATGTTCTAGAACCAAAGCAAACTAGCTACTACCCGTAGGGCAAGGGGTATAAACTAAGGGGATGCCACGCCCAAGTATGTAACGCGGCGGAAGACGCACGCGTCCACAACCGTTCGTGTCACCTCTCATTCAGATGCACCGTTAGATCCCTCTCGAATGCCATTTTCCCGCGCTTCTCAGCGTTTTCAGTGTTTTCAGCGGAATCGCTTCCTGGCTTCCAAAAATCAAAAATCAGTTCTCGGCGGAAAGTACATACTGCCCTTTGGAATATCCCGGTTCAAGATATCAGACAGTCCGTGAACCAATATAGATAAACTCTCATAAGAAATAAACCCTAAGTTAGATATACCCGGAACCGTCACGGAGTCGGAACGGTCTCGAGTCTAGCTACCTGTGACACTCGGTGTGTCACAGCACGGGCTTCCGGATCAGTCACGGTCCAGTGTTGGCTACCTAGGAATCTGTCATAGGGGCCTGTACCGGGACTCCCGGTCAAGGCTGCCTATACAGATTTCAGCACACCACCCCAGCACTGTGGGTGGTGACTGACAGGTAAGTCAGAGAAGGTAAGATAAGTTAGGGCAGAAGCTAGGGTGACAAGTCCTAACTGCTAATCCAACTGTGCTATTCTGATACACAAATTGGAACCCTCTAGCCGGCACAAGAGCTAAAACATACAGGCACTCAGGTCCTGCTAAACTACCGAAAAGCACTGCGTCAGCAAGTCAACTTGAAGAATTCAAAGGTGTCAAAGCAGAAACATAAACCAAATTGAAGACCATGTTGAGGTCAAAGTACATCTCAGCACACCACCAGAGTGGTGTACTGCCAGAGCCAGAAGGAAAGCTACTCGGGGTCAAAGTTCAGAGGGGCACCGTCACCACAATGTCCATGGTAGTAGCTTGCAGCACTGCTCTCCAGTGGGTCAAGCGGCCGGTGAACCACCGTCGCAGCACCCAGGGAGTGCAGTACTGCATCCAGAGTGACGGGGTCCAGCTCGGAAATACCAGGGTAGATGCATAAATCCCCTCTGCACAGCACAGGCTGCGGTGCAGCCCGACCCGATACCTGCACCACAGAGTCGATGTCATTGGCCGCCGTGTAGGCGGCAGCTCCCACACCCATGATCGAGATGAAAAGGATAAGGGAGAGAAGGTAATGAAACCCCCACGGGCCCGCATGCGCGGGGAAGCCCCATGGCGGCTTGCCACATCCATAGGTGCGGGAAGCACCACCAGACTCAGGCACGTGGGCTGCCGGGCTCTGACGCATGATTGGCCGAGATGGCCGGAGCCCGCGGCTTGACGGCGAACCTGCCGTCTGCAAAATCCTCGTAGTCGTCGGTGTCGTAGCCATTCAAGTCAACCGGCGCAACCGCGGCGTGGTTGACAGTTTCCACAACCCCCGGTCCCCCGCGAATTCACCGCCTGACTTCTCCGTGGTGGTCACCCGCGTCGATTGAAGGGACACGGGCGGGCCGTAGCCGTAGAGCTCCAGGAGCTCTTTTTCATTCTCCAAGACAGGCATAGCAGGGGCCGGCACGGCGGATGCCGATGCCGCCGCACCACCTGCCGGAACGCCTGCTCCTCCGGTGTGATACCTGCGCCTGCAGTGTCACACACCAGAGCCGAAGCCTGCGTCGCAATGCCCCCAGGCGGCAGGAAAGAGGCGTGAGTGTAATGTACCATAGGCTCTACCGCCGCGTTGACCTCCGCCGCGAGGTCGTCCAGCCGCTGCAGGATGTCGTCACCGGACGTCCCCGCCACCGGCGTCACCGCGTCAACGGAGAAGCCGTAGGCCGACACGTCGATGCCTCCCACAACACCCCCGCACAGCACCGCTGGCGGACCGTACGCCGTCGCCGCGCGGGCAAAAGCCTCAGCCCCATCACCCGCTGCCTCCTGAAAAACAGCACACATGGCGAGTGCATGCACGCCCTCCGCATCCTCCTCGTCGATGGGGACGCAAAAAGCCGCGGCTGAGGTGGGGGGATGTTGGCGACCGCCAAGAGGGCAGTCGCGGTAGAAGTGGTACAACTCCTTACCGGTTTCTTGCAGCGGGTACAAAGCGGCTTCGCCCGCTGCTCGTCACGATCGTAGCCCACTGCCGGTGGGGATTGGACCCCCATGCGGAAGCCCCGCTGCGACTGCCCGCGCTGCTGCTGCTGCCGGCGCTGGCCGTGCTGCCGCTGCCAGAGTATATTGCTTACCGTGGCGGGCCGGCCCGGGGCCGTAGCTCACCACTCCACGACTTTTACCACGTCACCGTCAACGAGCTCCTCTTCAGCATCCTTCCGCATCCGCTTCGTGGGAACGCACTCAGCGTTTTTCACGAATGTGCCCGCCACCACCCCGCCGACGGCCGCTACGCTCTGCAGCGCTTACGGTACGAGGTCGAGGGCGTGCCCGACGCCGACGGCATACGTTTCTGGACCCAGCTGCGGGCGGTTGTGCTCACCGAGACCGAGGACCCCGTGTCCGCCCCACAGCTTGCCCTAATCCGACGACTTGGCGACCGCCGCCAGAAGATCAAGCCGGCGTACAACGACAACGACCGCGTGACGGACCTCTGGCACATTTTGTCAGAGTCCGCGAAGCAGTCGTCGTACGTAGCCCCCCTTTATCTGGTGGTGCTGCGCGAGTTGTGGGCGGGTGCCACCTTCACCTTTGCCCGCCTTGCCCTTCGCATCCGCCTCGCCTTTCGGGACGAGAGTCCCCTTGCCACACTCTCGCCCTCCGCCACTCCTGACATCCCACCCGAGGGCTCTGGCTACCGCCCTAAGGGCGCGCCTCAGAAACCCTCACCCCCTCCACGTTCCCCGACTGCCATGGCGCTTCGTGCCCAGAAGCAGTCGCTGGCGCCCTTGGAGGGCAAATGGACAGCCGACTCGCCCGCCTCCCTGTACCGCAAGTGGGTGGGTACTGTGCAGGGGTGACATGACATAACCTAGTGATTTTTGTCTAAAACCTAGTGGGACTGGTACACTATATAGTGGAACGTGATTTTTCATATAGTGGCGTACCCAACACGCGAAGATGTCATCGGCTTGTCGGGATCTTGTAAATGTGTACTGTATGTCATTCAATTTTTCGAACCGCTCGCAAAAATACAGTTCCACTATATAGTGTGCCATTTCTATCATATCGGGAGGGCGGGGTCCTCGTCGAGTATTATCGAGGAATGATTGAAGATTGTCGAGGCATCATTCCTTAAACCCTAATCTCGATGGTTTGTTACTCAAGCAGTATATCAAATTGACTGATACTCAAGCTACTTTAACCAATATTTAGAGGGTCAAGATGACCATCCTCGGATCAAAATTTTGACAAGACACTGCAGAAAGCGCAGCTCGAGAACTTGACAACATAGGTCCCCAAATTTTCAAAGGACCTTCGAGGAAGCCCCTAGCAGCTCTTTAAGCGAATGAGCCAATTTAGCAAAGGGTAATGGACAAGAATGTAGTAGTTCCACTATGTAGTGACATTGGTACACTATATAATAATAATAATAATAAAACATTTACGCTAGCAAAGGGGACAAAGTCCTGAGAGTGCGGTATCCCTGCAAAGCAGGCTAGTGAAAACACCAGGGGCTACTCCCTCTGCTATAGCGCGCCCACAAAGGGGCTCAGCCCACTTTTCAGCAGGGTGACATCTAGAGAAAAAGCTAAGTGCTAGGCAATAAAAAACTCTAGAAGATGGAGAAGCTGCGAGAAAGACAAATCCTACTGTCCGGCTAAGCTCGCTGAATATCAAACAGATAAACACATAACTAGTGTCTGGCCGAGGCTTTATGCTCTCGGAAACCCAGACAGTGAAACAAGTCTGTACTACTGTACTGTACTACTGTACAGTACAGTGCTAGGATGTCACGGACACGAGACGGAAGCAGGGTCAGGCTAGGGGCTAGTCAGAGCCCATAATAACTAAGCCTAAACCCGAAGTCCAGCATTATTGCAGGAGGGTTTGAAGAAAGTCGTTTGATTGTTGCACAGCTTCTGTTTCTGTCATGGCTTCACTGCTCGAGATGTCAACTGTATGCGGGTCAGTGTTTAAGGTGGTGGTGGTGTTTAACAAAAACACGTCTCGCCTATTTTTGGTGTGTTGCCTACAAATTCTTGAAAGTTTTTTAAGGAGAGGTTTAATCTTGCCACGGGGAACACCTATCGTGTTGAGGACAGTACCAAAAAGAGGAGGGAGGTATCCCATGAGTGTAAGAACTTTGGGCCATGATTTCACGGTGCTTATGAAGGGCTTGGAATTTGCATTGGTGATTGTCGTGTCGTGGTGACCACCATAATAAGGCTCAACATCACTCTGATGATAAGGAGGGTCTTGAGTGGGCCATGGGCAAAGCGAAGAAGGAAGAACTTTGTCGCTTTCGTTCAGAGCTTCATTCCAAGTATCAGGGCTGACTCCTGTGTATTCTAGCCTCTTCTTCGTGACTCTGGACTTAGGAAGGACGTTGAGGAACCATCTGGCAATCTTTTTCTGTGTAGGCCTCCAGTCAAAGGCTGGTTGAGTATCACTGGGTGCACTGTCTATAGCTATGATAACAACATCCGAAAAGTCATCCTTATAGCATCCACCACCCGGAAGAACGTAGGGGTCATCACCCGTCCAATAGCCATGTGGGATAAATGGAATAGTGTTATGCGGGAATCTGAAAACAAGTTTAAGACCTTTATCGAACCATCTTTTTTGGTTTTTGGGAGACAGCGGAAGAATCCATGTTCCTGAAAATCCAGGGACGGTGTTGGCCGCCTTATGTCCCATTTCCAAGGTAGTCATAACCGCCGAAGATTTGCCCTTATCTTTCCCATCAAAGGGGGGATTTCCATAAACGATTCTGCCGATGCCTGTTATCGGGTCCACGTAGGCATCCCAAGCGAGACCATCAAAGCCAATTTTCCCATGATGGCAGAAGGGCCTGAGGGCTTTTTTCATTCTTGTGGTGGGTATGCATCTTCTCGAGTGAATTCTAGGGTGGGCATTTAGTGGGTTGGAGAAAAGTTCACAGCCGTTTTTGTCAAGGTTTCTGTCATCCACCAAAATATCTAAGAGGCTTCTTCTGATTGCGTAGCAGCTTTTAGGATCTCCTGATTCAAACTTACATGCATTGAGTGCTTCATGAATATCGTGTGCCCTATTCGAGTACTCCGCAAGTGAGCATGGGACTGCTTTGTTGGAAAGGCGGTGCCAGGCCAAAAGTTTCCAGAACTCTTTCTTTTGGACATATTGGAGTTCGGGATATTTAATTGTCCCCGTGGCATGGTCCACTTCGGGTTTAGCGGTCACAGCAATGGTATTCTTTTTTGAACTTGATGGTCGGTACATGCTAGCTTCCGGAAGAGCGTGTAAGTATAATTCCTCATTCATTTCCTGACTTAGGTCAGCAAGTGGAAAAAGTTTCGATGGCTGTGTTTTGATGTATGTGGTACCTTTTCCAGGGTTTAGTAGTTTGGGCTTTTCTGAGATTTCTTCAGCAATGATTTTCCTTAGTTCGCCATCTTGGGTTGTTCTAAGATTATACAAACTATTATTATGTCCTGAGCATTCAAGTTGGATGTGTTCGAAGGTGCATCTTGTATTCTGTTGGCAGTAGGGGCAGCTTTCAGTCCCGATTTTCCCCAATTTAAATAAACGTGCTGGAGAGGCTTGGAGACCCAGGAGTTCTCTGCTTCTAGAAGCAATGAAAGCTTTAGGTGTTATTTTGGAAATATCTTTAGTGGGGGTGGTGTTATTCTCGTCGAGCATCCTCAAGTACTTCCCTTGAGACTGTAAAGTTCTCCAATTATGATAGTGTGAGAGACGTTGAATTCTTCTAATGTGACTGCGGATATCACCTAAAATAGGGACCTCAAAAAAGATTAACGAGAATGGCAGTTCCTCGGCAGGGTCGTAGCGGGAGATGTCTAAACAACCCCCTCTGAATGAGGCTCTTTTGGCAGTACGGTCCACTCTGTCATGGACTTTGTCATTATTGTGACCCCTGATCCATTTAAGGATAATTTCACTGTGATCTCCTTCACTGTAGAAGCCAATTTCTTCTAACAGTAGGCGAACAGCGTGCACATCTCTGCGATTAGCTTCACGTAATTTGTCCCGGGCACTCATGGATCTGCCATCCTTTGTTACAGCAGATATTGCGGCCATGGAGTCAATGGCATGTACCATTGGAGTCATGGATTTGAGGAGATTCTCTTTTTGTTCTGTGAGTAAGAATCGCAGTCCCGCAATTTCAGCAGATGTACTACTCGGGTTTTGGATATCTTCCTTGATAAGAAGCCCCGGTGCGGCGAAAGTACTTGAGGGGGGGATATTCATCTTCCGAACAAGTGGCATTCCGTTGTCAAAGTTTTTTATGGCATATGCTGCACCACTGCATGCTGATTTTTTACCGGCGAATAGTGAACCATCGCTTGCCATATCATAATCCTCCATTTGTTTGCTCTTTTCAGCGAAGGGGGTAGATTCTTCTTCCGAGTCGCTAGGGCAGCTGAATTCACTTTCTTCCTCCGCAGTTTTGTTTTTCATTCTAGCAATAATGGTCTCATATTGTCTGTCTGAGATGTAATCATAGTGTGAGTTAATATCATTGACTTTAGCAAGAACAGAAGAGGGCGGGTCCATATGGTCATTATATTCGAAAATGGAACCTGCTGGAATTAGGATGCAACCGTCATTGGTGATGCTATATTCAAAGTCGTATTGAAAACTGTTGGTACCTTCGATTCTGACAAAGACATTAGGGTTTATGGCATTGTTACTGTATTCTGTATATTGTATTGACATGGCCTCTAAGTCAATATTGGTAAGGAGGTCAACAACGTCTACAACGCCATCCTCTTTACGACGTTGACATCTTTGACGTATAGCTGGCATTTTACCGGGTAAAGGATTTTGGGCCTCGGTAATACCAGGTAAAATACCGGTATTACTTTACCCGGTATTACTAGGGTAATACCGGGATGGGAAATTTGGCAATATTCAAGAAAAGCGGCTTTAACGAACCTCTAATGTATTAAAACTGTATCGAATCAAGCACATATTGCACATTGCAACCTCGCCCATCGTTCCCGAAACTTGCTATTGGCTTTCTTCCACGAATTTCGAAATTTCAAAATTTCCCAAAATTTTCATGTCACAGATTTCGGCCATTTCGGTAAGGTAATCGGGTAATCGGTGCGAAATTTCATGGTAAAATAGGGTAAAATCGATGGTATGGCGGAGGTAATACCCGGTAATACTCGTACCCGGTATTACCAAAGGTATGAAAATTTGGTAAAATGCGGTAATACCACCTTGCACTGGGGTAATGAAATTTGGGGTAAAGTAATACCGGGTAAAATACCGGTATTACTTTTACCAGGTATTACCTTTGGTAAAATTTGTGCCAGCCATACTTTGACGAAGCCACACTCACCCGCAAGGCGTTGGGTGGACGCTTCTGGACGTGCTTCCCCGCGAGATGGGAAGCGGGCTTTACTTGAGGTCACGAAGAGGCTCCTTCCTCGTGTTCTTCGACCCCTTGGAAACTACGAGGAGTTATGTGCTATCTACTTCGACTCCAAGCTCGACCCCGACCCGTTAATTCAAGATTTCGACGCCTGCTTGACCGCCATCCGCAACGCAGCCTCTGGTCCGCTCGACGACATGGTGGCCAAGAAGCAACTGCTGCGTCCCTCGACCCCATCATGTACGACAAGGTCACCACGCCGCTACGGCTCGACGTGGACTTGGCCAAGGTCGACCTCGAGGACATCTACGCCCACATCCTCGAGATTTGGGAGAGCGAAAACGGTGTTGGCCGCGCGAAGCAGCCTAAGCCGTCACCTCCGACTTCACCAGCTATGCTTTACTCTGGTGGCGTGAACGTGAAGGACCTCATCGTGGAGTTCGAGAAACAATTGGAGGCCGCCACTTCGACTCTCGTGGCGCTAAAGGACTCCGTCACGAAGGGCGACGAGCCCCTTTCGGGCTTTGTGGATTCCTCCCGTCGCCACCCGCAGCGTGGCGGTAAGCGTGGTGTCTCTTTCCCACCCTCACGTTGGCGGGATGAGCGCAACAGGAGAGATGACGGGAAGTTCCATGGCCGCGACAATCGTGTCGGAGGCTATGGCGGGCGAAAGAACTTCCGCTTCGCCGCGAGCCCGCTCAAGACCGACGGGAATCGGAGTCAAAACCACTACAAGAAGAACTCCGCCCACAACATCTCGTTCCACGTGGCCTCCTCCGCCTTCGTCCCTGAGTGCGCGCGTTGTCCGCCTGGACACTTTCACGACACCGCGAATTGCCCCACGGACGACATGGCGTGCGCGGAGTGCGACTTGGTGACTGCCGACGAGAACGACGAGATTGTATCCGCGTTCCAGACCGCCTTCGACGCCCAAGACGACGTCACCTTCGCTCGACTTTGTGGACAACATGATCAACCCGTTGTTCGTCACGACGAGGAGCCCTTTACCTTCGCCGACGACGACAACATCGGCCTTCGGGCACAGTGCGCGGGCTTAATCCCTTCTCCGCCCTCTCTCCTTGCTACCCGCGTGCACGAGGCGCGCACGGCTCTCCGTGAGCTGAAGCAGGTAGCCGGTGGTGTTGAGTCGGCTCCGCAACATTTTCCAATGGTTCATTTCGGCACGGCCACGCCCGCCGTGATCGACGAAAGCATCGCGGAGCCTGAACCGCATGCGACGACCGAGAGCGACGAGAGCGCGTTAATCTTACCGAAGCAGTTCGTCGACAGCGAACCCCCCTTCGAGCAGTCCTTTATGGACGGCATGTCTGTGAAATTGGGCTTCTTCGAGCCCGAGCCGCAGGTTTCAATTCAATCCTTCAGCCCCCTACCTCCGTACATTTCTTCCACGCATGATTCAGCTAGCGTGGCTGACTCGGAGTCTGGCGACGAGGAATTGCATGTGGACACACCGCCACCCGCTCCACGGGTTGGTGGTGTCCGGGCACCGTCATTTGGCGGTCTCCTCACGGCAGCAGCACTGCCGGCTCTATTCATGTGTGTGAGCATGGCTTTGCTCGACACCGTCACCGCCTCTGCACTTTGTGGCGTGGAGATTGCTCCACGGGCGGTGGTGTCCGGGCAGTACTTCGATTGTCAGAATTGCGCAATGGACTTCTTCCCTGACTCCGCCTTTCTGGACTCTGGACCCGCTGACCCCGGCGACAACTTCAATCTGGACTCTGGTTCTCTGAGCTTTGACACTTTCAACTTCTTCAATCTGAACTTTGAGATTGACACCGGCAGCTTCAACAGTGAACTCTACTTTGTAGACCACTTTCAAAGTGGCTAGAGTTGTTTTGTGACTGCTAGTAGCTTGCTAGATCAGTATTGGGCCAAGATGCCTACCTGTGTGCACAGCTAGCTAGAGATTTGGGACCGCCCTGGCCAAGAGCACAGGCCCCCTCTAGAATTGTTTCCACCGCTTGAGATGGTGTGTTTTCAGACTGCAACAACCCTGCTCCACCCTAACTCTTCCTCCGTAATAGTCCAGGGTGGTGTGCTGGATGTGACACACCGTGTGTCACTTCCTGTTATCTATACTAGTACTCCGTACAGTACGGGTGTCACAGGTTTAGGGTTTCCGGCATAAAGCCGAGACTAACTTATGTTTTATCTACACTCTTGCAAACCGAAAGTGAAAGCATTCTGACCGTAACACAATATATAGTCGTAGCTATATATCTCACACCAGCTGCTAACGTGATCAAGCTGGTTTATACATAACATTTGCTAACATGATGCATGCACAACTTACAATATTGCAGTCACTCAGTATAAAATATATACATGATGTAATGCTGCATATTAATGTGTGCTGCATGTTAGTGTGTGCTGCAAGTTAGTGTGTGCATGTTAATGTGTGCTGCATATACTGCAAGTTCAGATAAACATCTCTTGCACACTATATTGCAAATAAGCATGAAAATGCTGACAATTTGAATATTTTTGCAGTCATCAATATATGGTGTGAAATGCTGCAGTATAATAATCAGATGTCCATCATGCATCCATCCAAAATATCTCTGTGAGTATACAGTTGTTTTGCAGAGTATTTTGACGCGAGTATGTAATGTACAGATGATCATAGCAACATTTTGACATCATCATCGTAAAATTGCAAGATGATCGTAGCACGCTGCAAATGAATTTATGCAATCGGGCGCGCTGCTGATGAAAAGCATATATCGTCGCCATTTTTCAGCGCATGATTCGAGCGCTGACGTATGCTGACTTATGCGCGGATCATAAATCCGTCGATGATTGCTATGCCGTATCTCATTCTGAACAATTTTCAAATGCGAATCATCCATGCGCGTGCATGTAATTGACGCGCATGCTGTCAACTGCGAATCAGTCTCTCGCGCATCGACATATATGATAGCCGTACAATAAGCGATTTGATGCGATCACGAAAATTGTAATAGTGCGCGCTGATGATTTCCGCGCGGATAATGATTCCGCTGATGATTCTGCCTCCGCGTCTCATTTGCGAATTTATGTACATCTGCGAATCATATATGCGCGTACATCTCATCGCTGCGCGCATGTATGCCGTATGCACACCTTGTCGTGCAGTATATGTGCGATCAGCTATTGTAGGCGATCTGCGAATGCAGATATGTCAATATCTCCTCGCGCACTATCTTCGCTTATACAGCGGTCAGTATATGCAGTATATCAATGTTCGTGCGGACACGACGCCAATTATTGCTCACGCTCCGCAACCTGCATATACAAAATTTTTGATATCTACGCTGCACTCACACTAGAGTTCTCGTTCTCGCCTGGACGAGTAGAATACCATCTGATACGGGCTGATATACGAGCCCTTAGTATATGATATAAAATACAAGTAAACGCTGCGTTGTAGAACAGCAACACAAGCGTAAGATAATAGCGGGATGAGTGCAGTGATTTCTGCGAGAAGATACTGCTGAAGCACAACGCTTCCTCATCTATACCATACGTCTCCCATCGCATAGATGGTACCGCCATTGGGTTGTGAACCCGAGACGTTGGTTGAACGCGGACCAGTATCGTCAGAACGAATAATTCGTTCGCTCCATAATACTGCGCATGCGTGTTCCGCACATGCTTAAAGCAAAGATGGTTTGCGAGAAAGACAGATCCGCTGTCCGGCTAAGCACGCTGGGAATCAAACTCATAATCACATAAACAGTGTCTGGCCGAGGCTTTATGCTCTCGGAAACCCAGACAGTGAAGCAAGACTGTACTACTGTACTGTACTACTGTACAGTACAGTGCTAGGATGTCACGGACACGATACGGAAGCAGGGTCAGGCTAGGGGCTAGTCAGAGCCCATAATAACTAAGCCTTAACCCGAAGTCCAGCATGGTTCTTGTTTGTTACTTCAAGATGTATCTTGCTTTGCCATCTTCGAGTTCGACGTACGAACTCTCGATGACAGATCTCATTCAAGGCTTTCCTTGAATAATGACAGCGGATGACGTGACTTATCATCTGACGACATGTGCAGTCATAGTCGACCGTACTGACGACTGTCATTATAATATATGACATGACTCGACATGACATGACATGGTATGACATGTCTGACAGGTATGACACGTATGACACATATGACACATATGTCATCGGTCATGACCCTGTATGGTATGACATGTCTGACAGGTATGACACGTATGACATGTATGACACATATGTCATCGGTCATGACCCTGACACCTGTACTGTGCAGGGGGGATCTCTGCATCTACTCTGGTATCACAGAGCTGGACCCCGTCACTCTGGATGCGGTGTTGCACTCCCTGGGTGTTGCAACGGTGGCTCACCGGCTGCCTGGCCCACTAAAGTGTAGTACTGCGAGCTACTACTAACAGTGGACATTGTGGTGATGGTGCTCCTTTGGACTTTAACCCCGAGTAGTTATGCTTCTGGGTCTGGCAGTACACCACTGTTCTGGTGGTGGACTGAGATGTACTTTCACATCAACGGCTTTTTCAATCTGGTTTATGGTTTTACTTTGACACCTTTGAAATCTTCAATCTGACTTGCTGGCACAGAGTTTTTCAGTAGTTTAGCGGGACCTTATTGCCCGTATGTTTCTACTCTTGTACTAGCTAGGGGGTTCCGATTTGTGTATCAGAATAGCACAGTTGGATTAGTAGTTAGGCCTTGTCAACCTAGCTCCTACCCTAACACATTGTTACTGTATTCTGTATATTGTATTGACATGGCCTCTAAGTCAATATTGGTAAGGAGGTCAACAACGTCTACAACGCCATCCTCTTTACGACGTTGACATCTTTGACGTATAGCTGGCATTTTACCGGGTAAAGGATTTTGGGCCTCGGTAATACCAGGTAAAATACCGGTATTACTTTACCCGGTATTACTAGGGTAATACCGGGATGGGAAATTTGGCAATATTCAAGAAAAGCGGCTTTAACGAACCTCTAATGTATTAAAACTGTATCGAATCAAGCACATATTGCACATTGCAACCTCGCCCATCGTTCCCGAAACTTGCTATTGGCTTTCTTCCACGAATTTCGAAATTTCAAAATTTCCCAAAATTTTCATGTCACAGATTTCGGCCATTTCGGTAAGGTAATCGGGTAATCGGTGCGAAATTTCATGGTAAAATAGGGTAAAATCGATGGTATGGCGGAGGTAATACCCGGTAATACTCGTACCCGGTATTACCAAAGGTATGAAAATTTGGTAAAATGCGGTAATACCACCTTGCACTGGGGTAATGAAATTTGGGGTAAAGTAATACCGGGTAAAATACCGGTATTACTTTTACCAGGTATTACCTTTGGTAAAATTTGTGCCAGCCATACTTTGACGAAGCCACACTCACCCGCAAGGCGTTGGGTGGACGCTTCTGGACGTGCTTCCCCGCGAGATGGGAAGCGGGCTTTACTTGAGGTCACGAAGAGGCTCCTTCCTCGTGTTCTTCGACCCCTTGGAAACTACGAAGAGTTATGTGCTATCTACTTCGACTCCAAGCTCGACCCCGACCCGTTAATTCAAGATTTCGACGCCTGCTTGACCGCCATCCGCAACGCAGCCTCTGGTCCGCTCGACGACATGGTGGCCAAGAAGCAACTGCTCGCGTCCCTCGACCCCATCATGTACGACAAGGTCACCACGCCGCTACGGCTCGACGTGGACTTGGCCAAGGTCGACCTCGAGGACATCTACGCCCACATCCTCGAGATTTGGGAGAGCGAAAACGGTGTTGGCCGCGCGAAGCAGCCTAAGCCGTCACCTCCGACTTCACCAGCTATGCTTTACTCTGGTGGCGTGAACGTGAAGGACCTCATCGTGGAGTTCGAGAAACAATTGGAGGCCGCCACTTCGACTCTCGTGGCGCTAAAGGACTCCGTCACGAAGGGCGACGAGCCCCTTTCGGGCTTTGTGGATTCCTCCCGTCGCCACCCGCAGCGTGGCGGTAAGCGTGGTGTCTCTTTCCCACCCTCACGTTGGCGGGATGAGCGCAACAGGAGAGATGACGGGAAGTTCCATGGCCGCGACAATCGTGTCGGAGGCTATGGCGGGCGAAAGAACTTCCGCTTCGCCGCGAGCCCGCTCAAGACCGACGGGAATCGGAGTCAAAACCACTACAAGAAGAACTCCGCCCACAACATCTCGTTCCACGTGGCCTCCTCCGCCTTCGTCCCTGAGTGCGCGCGTTGTCCGCCTGGACACTTTCACGACACCGCGAATTGCCCCACGGACGACATGGCGTGCGCGGAGTGCGACTTGGTGACTGCCGACGAGAACGACGAGATTGTATCCGCGTTCCAGACCGCCTTCGACGCCCAAGACGACGTCACCTTCGCTCGACTTTGTGGACAACATGATCAACCCGTTGTTCGTCACGACGAGGAGCCCTTTACCTTCGCCGACGACGACAACATCGGCCTTCGGGCACAGTACGCGGGCTTAATCCCTTCTCCGCCCTCTCTCCTTGCTACCCGCGTGCACGAGGCGCGCACGGCTCTCCGTGAGCTGAAGCAGGTAGCCGGTGGTGTTGAGTCGGCTCCGCAACATTTTCCAATGGTTCATTTCGGCACGGCCACGCCCGCCGTGATCGACGAAAGCATCGCGGAGCCTGAACCGCATGCGACGACCGAGAGCGACGAGAGCGCGTTAATCTTACCGAAGCGGTTCGTCGACAGCGAACCCCCCTTCGAGCAGTCCTTTATGGACGGCATGTCTGTGAAATTGGGCTTCTTCGAGCCCGAGCCGCAGGTTTCAATTCAATCCTTCAGCCCCCTACCTCCGTACATTTCTTCCACGCATGATTCAGCTAGCGTGGCTGACTCGGAGTCTGGCGACGAGGAATTGCATGTGGACACACCGCCACCCGCTCCACGGGTTGGTGGTGTCCGGGCACCGTCAATTGGCGGTCTCCTCACGGCAGCAGCACTGCCGGCTCTATTCATGTGTGTGAGCATGGCTTTGCTCGACACCGTCACCGCCTCTGCACTTTGTGGCGTGGAGATTGCTCCACGGGCGGTGGTGTCCGGGCAGTACTTCGATTGTCAGAATTGCGCAATGGACTTCTTCCCTGACTCCGCCTTTCTGGACTCTGGACCCGCTGACCCCGGCGACAACTTCAATCTGGACTCTGGTTCTCTGAGCTTTGACACTTTCAACTTCTTCAATCTGAACTTTGAGATTGACACCGGCAGCTTCAACAGTGAACTCTACTTTGTAGACCACTTTCAAAGTGGCTAGAGTTGTTTTGTGACTGCTAGTAGCTTGCTAGATCAGTATTGGGCCAAGATGCCTACCTGTGTGCACAGCTAGCTAGAGATTTGGGACCGCCCTGGCCAAGAGCACAGGCCCCCTCTAGAATTGTTTCCACCGCTTGAGATGGTGTGTTTTCAGACTGCAACAACCCTGCTCCACCCTAACTCTTCCTCCGTAATAGTCCAGGGTGGTGTGCTGGATGTGACACACCGTGTGTCACTTCCTGTTATCTATACTAGTACTCCGTACAGTACGGGTGTCACAGGTTTAGGGTTTCCGGCATAAAGCCGAGACTAACTTATGTTTTATCTACACTCTTGCAAACCGAAAGTGAAAGCATTCTGACCGTAACACAATATATAGTCGTAGCTATATATCTCACACCAGCTGCTAACGTGATCAAGCTGGTTTATACATAACATTTGCTAACATGATGCATGCACAACTTACAATATTGCAGTCACTCAGTATAAAATATATACATGATGTAATGCTGCATATTAATGTGTGCTGCATGTTAGTGTGTGCTGCAAGTTAGTGTGTGCATGTTAATGTGTGCTGCATATACTGCAAGTTCAGATAAACATCTCTTGCACACTATATTGCAAATAAGCATGAAAATGCTGACAATTTGAATATTTTTGCAGTCATCAATATATGGTGTGAAATGCTGCAGTATAATAATCAGATGTCCATCATGCATCCATCCAAAATATCTCTGTGAGTATACAGTTGTTTTGCAGAGTATTTTGACGCGAGTATGTAATGTACAGATGATCATAGCAACATTTTGACATCATCATCGTAAAATTGCAAGATGATCGTAGCACGCTGCAAATGAATTTATGCAATCGGGCGCGCTGCTGATGAAAAGCATATATCGTCGCCATTTTTCAGCGCATGATTCGAGCGCTGACGTATGCTGACTTATGCGCGGATCATAAATCCGTCGATGATTGCTATGCCGTATCTCATTCTGAACAATTTTCAAATGCGAATCATCCATGCGCGTGCATGTAATTGACGCGCATGCTGTCAACTGCGAATCAGTCTCTCGCGCATCGACATATATGATAGCCGTACAATAAGCGATTTGATGCGATCACGAAAATTGTAATAGTGCGCGCTGATGATTTCCGCGCGGATAATGATTCCGCTGATGATTCTGCCTCCGCGTCTCATTTGCGAATTTATGTACATCTGCGAATCATATATGCGCGTACATCTCATCGCTGCGCGCATGTATGCCGTATGCACACCTTGTCGTGCAGTATATGTGCGATCAGCTATTGTAGGCGATCTGCGAATGCAGATATGTCAATATCTCCTCGCGCACTATCTTCGCTTATACAGCGGTCAGTATATGCAGTATATCAATGTTCGTGCGGACACGACGCCAATTATTGCTCACGCTCCGCAACCTGCATATACAAAATTTTTGATATCTACGCTGCACTCACACTAGAGTTCTCGTTCTCGCCTGGACGAGTAGAATACCATCTGATACGGGCTGATATACGAGCCCTTAGTATATGATATAAAATACAAGTAAACGCTGCGTTGTAGAACAGCAACACAAGCGTAAGATAATAGCGGGATGAGTGCAGTGATTTCTGCGAGAAGATACTGCTGAAGCACAACGCTTCCTCATCTATACCATACGTCTCCCATCGCATAGATGGTACCGCCATTGGGTTGTGAACCCGAGACGTTGGTTGAACGCGGACCAGTATCGTCAGAACGAATAATTCGTTCGCTCCATAATACTGCGCATGCGTGTTCCGCACATGCTTAAAGCAAAGATGGTTTGCGAGAAAGACAGATCCGCTGTCCGGCTAAGCACGCTGGGAATCAAACTCATAATCACATAAACAGTGTCTGGCCGAGGCTTTATGCTCTCGGAAACCCAGACAGTGAAGCAAGACTGTACTACTGTACTGTACTACTGTACAGTACAGTGCTAGGATGTCACGGACACGATACGGAAGCAGGGTCAGGCTAGGGGCTAGTCAGAGCCCATAATAACTAAGCCTTAACCCGAAGTCCAGCATGGTTCTTGTTTGTTACTTCAAGATGTATCTTGCTTTGCCATCTTCGAGTTCGACGTACGAACTCTCGATGACAGATCTCATTCAAGGCTTTCCTTGAATAATGACAGCGGATGACGTGACTTATCATCTGACGACATGTGCAGTCATAGTCGACCGTACTGACGACTGTCATTATAATATATGACATGACTCGACATGACATGACATGGTATGACATGTCTGACAGGTATGACACGTATGACACATATGACACATATGTCATCGGTCATGACCCTGTATGGTATGACATGTCTGACAGGTATGACACGTATGACATGTATGACACATATGTCATCGGTCATGACCCTGACACCTGTACTGTGCAGGGGGGATCTCTGCATCTACTCTGGTATCACAGAGCTGGACCCCGTCACTCTGGATGCGGTGTTGCACTCCCTGGGTGTTGCAACGGTGGCTCACCGGCTGCCTGGCCCACTAAAGTGTAGTACTGCGAGCTACTACTAACAGTGGACATTGTGGTGATGGTGCTCCTTTGGACTTTAACCCCGAGTAGTTATGCTTCTGGGTCTGGCAGTACACCACTGTTCTGGTGGTGGACTGAGATGTACTTTCACATCAACGGCTTTTTCAATCTGGTTTATGGTTTTACTTTGACACCTTTGAAATCTTCAATCTGACTTGCTGGCACAGAGTTTTTCAGTAGTTTAGCGGGACCTTATTGCCCGTATGTTTCTACTCTTGTACTAGCTAGGGGGTTCCGATTTGTGTATCAGAATAGCACAGTTGGATTAGTAGTTAGGCCTTGTCAACCTAGCTCCTACCCTAACACTAGCAATCTTACATTTCTGACTTGCCCGTCAGTCACCACCCACAATGCTGGGGTGGTGTGGTGAAATCTGTATAGGCAGCCCTGGCCGGGAGTCCCGGTGCAGGCCCCTATGACAGATTCCTAGGTAGCCAACACTGGACCGGTGACAGATGATTGTTCGTGCTGTGACACACCGAGGTGTCACAGGTAGCTAGGACCGAGACCGTTCCGACTTCGAGACCGTTCCGGGTATATCTAGCTTAGGGTTTATTTCTTATGAGAGTCGATCTATATTGAGTTCACCGATTGTCTGATATCTTTGGACTAGGATATTCCAGTACCACATGCAAGCGCCCCAAGCCTTCCAATCATCGAGCCAAAACAAAAAAAAAACTGTCATATTATGAGCAAATTTTCTTGTTCCCCCGGTGGCCACCCCCTGATTGCACCCCACCACCTCGGGCGGAGCTCGATGCCAACCGACCCATGACGTTAATACAAAGCCAAACACATTCCGGTGGATGCATATTACTACTCATGACCCCATCTCGCCATTCCCACTCGCCCTCAACCCAACCGCCCCACGCCACCCACCCGCTCAGCCTACCACGATCATGGAAGATTTTCACAAATTTTGAATGTGTAATTTCGGTCCCTTGTCTTTCCCGAATCGTGTAAAGGACCCCAAATTTACGTTCTACGCTGAAAACTACCTCTAGTATCATCCCCCCTCACCTGTCCTAGACTGCTATCAAAATTTCGGAATTTAGGTATGGCCTTGATAATGATAAGTAGGATTTCCATGAAATTCACTACCTTGCTCTGTTTTCACCCCCCTTTCGCTCTACGTACTGTGTAACAGGCTGGCGACAACCTTGTGTCGTGGTATGTACAAATGCCAGGCAACGGGCGACATCCTGTACAATCCGTCAACCCTATAGTGTAACTTGGTGGAAGGTTTGAAACCTTGAGCGCGGTAATGGATGTGAGATCTCGAGCCTTGGGGGAGCCTGGTAGTGCAGATGGTAGAGGCTAACCCTTGTGAACTCATTACCGCGGTGTGTCGTGGGAAGTGTAATGTCATTCCAGACAACAAGCGGTGGCCGGCTGGCACCAGTATAATCCTCCGGAGCAACAGTAGAAGATCTATATAAAAAACTTCAGAGGTCCGACGTGGTCAACATGGACGTGACCTTCCCTAAGGGGGGGGGGCGGGAGTTGTGCTAGCAGGCAAGCACACGAGCCTAAACCGTAAGTAAATGGGCAGAAATGGCTAAGTACAAAAAGTATAGTACTCAGTACGGAGTACATTAGAGGACCGATTTGACTGTGAGGCTCTAGACTTTGTACGGAGTATAAAGTTTAAAGTACAGTAGAGTTCCGAGTTAAGTTCTGAGATGCATAAGAACTGAAGTGTCGCCCGCTTCGGAGAAGAGAATTAAACTGTGAAAAAATAACATAATAAGTGTAAGAAAAACAACAACCGAAACCGTTGCATTGTATTGAAATCATTGACCCGAATATAGAAAGCATATTCCGAATAACTAAGTAGCCGTAGTATCGAAACCATACTCGTGCGGTCTTATAAGATTAGGTATCAAATAATTAAGGAAATATGAGAAGAGAAGGTCAGGAAGGTGTGGCCTCCCACAGATTGCCATGAAAAATCTTGCACACCGGCATCATTATATAGATATATATATAGAGAGATACGTTTGAAGTATATATGTAGCTGAAAATATTGCAATGTGTGTAGATCTTGTCGCAGTGGACCGTGAATCTTCCCCAAATAGTTTCACTAGTGTTATTCTGCTGTGCATAATGTGGCTCTTATCAGAACATCACATGACCGTGAGGTGTGCACCTAGTTCTGTTAACTGCTGCCATAAGTAGGTCGGTGTGATTGGAGCATATTCGTACTTCATTTTCACACAACCACAGTGATTAAAAAAACCTAGAAGATCCGATATATGGACCAATATATGGAACAACACACATCGTTTTGCCTCCACACTTCGTTTCACCTTAAAACGTGGCCAGGGATTTGCGCATTCTATCCCAAATGGTGTGTTCACAACTACAAGTGAAGGTTCCATTGGTAAGAAAGATGCTCCACTGCCAAACGTGACCCAATTTACAAGAGAAAACAGGGATGAATATTGTATGAGAGGGTTTGATACCCCATCATCTCATTTTAGTGGCAGATGCAGTCTCCCAAATGTGCATCAGAAAGTTATGTAAAGGTGACTCTCGTCTGAGTTCCTACATAGTGGGATACAGAACTCGAGGTATAGAACATGCAGTACTTTCTCCATAAGTGAGAAACGAGAGAACTCAAATATTTACCTTGACATATACCGAGCTGCTTTGCACTCTTATACGCGCACTACCAATATTCGAAAAAGAGTCTCTTCCTTCGGGATAAATAAGAACTGCGTATGTACCAATCTTGCGTAACGTGACTTATCGCTGAGTCAGATGACCGAAAGTCAAGTGATATATTTGCCATCTCGCCCCTGGAAACAGCTAGAACGCACCCCAACCCTTCACCAGCTTTCCTCTCCAATCCTGTTTCCAAGTAATATAGGTCATACATTTCAGCACTCTTTAAAACTTAAAATTCCGACCATCATAAAGCCGCCCTTCTTGTGGTCAAGAGAACATTGTCCTGGACTACACTGACACGCGCAGTGGAAATATGTGTGCGTTCACAGGTTTCTCTAGCCTGAAACCAAGACTTCAGGGACAGAGCGTTGCATCACCTTAGACAGACCCTTCACCGCAGCCAGAATGTCTGTCGTCAGCTTTTTGGGACTCGGCACCTCATAACCAGAGAACACGGTTTTAGGATCGTCCTTCCTGTCGTAATAAATTCATGTTCAAAACTTCCCTCAACACAATCGACCAGCCAGGACGCTCCTTGGACATGCTTGCTGGCATGACCTTGAAACATAGGAAGAAATGACCTAAAATGCTTGTTCGACCGGATCACGATGAGGGCCATTTGCGACAGCGCAGGACTATGTCAGTTACGGCTCAGATTCTGATTCCCAACATGGCGAAAAGCAAGGGTCTCGACACCCCTCGGATAGAAGCAGAGTCAACGTAACATGGACACCACACATATTACAACAATAAGAGAAACATCGAAGCACGACTATCTTGGCTGTAAAGCTTACCCATACACTTGGATATTGGGGATCCCCTCGTTGAAAATGTCCAGTTTTTCTGCGAGCTTCATTCCCTCTGCACAAGCCCGCGTTTTCGCCGCTTTCATTACGACCTTAACACGAGTAACACTAGCTCAAACGCCACTCAGATCTTAAACAGGGGGGGGGGACTTCAAAATACCAGCGCAAACTGGTCCCGATAGAACTCAGGTGGCAAAGCACACGGTACCTTCAAGGTCTATATTGACGGATCTGAAGTTTAGTGCGCGTTCCACAGCCGTTCCCAGGTGCACACAAACCCCCACAATCCCTCTCAGGAGTGAAAGCGGCTTCCAAAATATTTCTGTTTGTTAAGGACTTTTTAGGGTAAACAAGCAGATAAAACGACAATCATGCGCATGAAAACTTCCAGCCTGACGTTGTAAGGTGAAGCGGGTCGAACAGGAAGTTCACCCGAACAAGAACTCTTTCTGCAAACCTTTGGAAACTCGCTCCCAAATAGGCGCCATTTCCTGACAAGTTCCACACCTGGCAAAGTTGCAGTGAAGCTCAGAATTCTACGGCCGAATAAAACTTGTCTCTCATTTCGATCTAAAAACATCCTCCTACTGGACATCAAACCACAGTCTCAAATGTACCTTGGGCTGTAAAATTCGACCACCCAGACATGATCACTCTCCACCACCAAGCGATCGAAGTTCTGTATTCCGAGCTCGGTTACATGAGCTAATTCAGCACTTTCACATGCCAAAAAGCAAATGACACCAAATGTAATAGTTACTAATATACTTTGCTTCATTTCGGGTCTTCTCACTTCTGTCTTCAGCTCTCTCCTCCTTGAAAAGAGTCAAGCACCAAAGACCTGTTGACCTGTTCAAGCAAGACCGAAGAGTGTGGAAATTTTATATTTTTAAAAGTTGAAGCGAATAGCCAATTACTCGCCTATATGAAATAAATATCTACCCCTTATTGGATGGAATTAACACCTGTTCCACTTAAACACAAGGGCGTGGCCAAACAAGGAATTCGTAGAAAATAATACACCTGTCATACAATGTTGCATATAACGATATAACGAGGCTTTCCGAATGGGAGTCTTCCGACTTCGGAACGTTCGGGAGCCTCAGGAGTTCAAAAGCATTTATAAAAAAAAGGGAGTCGAAATCTTGAATTCTTGGATTATTTTGGCAGCTTCACACTGAATGTTAGAGATAATGCACCTGTTATCCAACTAAGTCGTTTGAATGGGACCCATCGCCAAGGCAGCGCAGAGTGCCTCTGTGCTCGTCTGCGTTGGTGGCCACGACCCGAGCAACCAGATACATCGTTCCCAACCGTTCTATGCTTCAGAGGGCGACACAACCACAATATCCACCTCTGGCTTAATTTTTTCTCATGATACGCAATCACAGAAGGTGACTTGTCTGTCCTCTAGCCGGATGCCTCTTCTCTCTAACGTTGCTATCGTCCACAATGTGCTTTGGTACTGAGCGCTCACTTCCAGTTGCGTTTTTGAATGTTACTCCTCCAGGCATACGTTTTGGTGCTTAAGACAGCTCTACAACCGTTTGTTTCAAACGCCTCTGAACACTTCGACTCTCCGGAAGCGTTACGCGGCGACGAAGCTGCGCCATCCTTGATGAGGCCCGACGCCTTCCTCCGTGTGCTGTGCACTGCTCAAACCGACAAAGGTATCGACAGAGCGCCTATGTTTAAGCTGGACCTGTGCACGCATCTTATTTTCCGTTGTTCGCTAGGCAGAATAAATTTAGTCTGTCAAAACTCATTTCAGTCCCAAGATCGCAAACTCCAACGGCTGATCCTGTACAGCTTTCGACTCGAAGTGACCGTAACTCATCATCGTTACGCTTTGCCACAATCAGGAAAGTCAGTGGTAAGCTGGAGATCAGCAAGAGCGTTGCACGTAATTCAGGTATCGTACCAAGTCGCTTTAACACACTCTACCCTTGTCGGCATGGTCGCGTACGCGCAAAGGCAATGCCAGGTTCTGCCGGTTTGTAAAAACACCATCACAGCCAGTGACAACAAATAACAAGCAGATGATTTCACGGGCAATTAGGAACCAGTTAGTGGAACCGAGCAATCCCTTGACGCGTACGCATGGTTCCCGAGATCTAACATGCGTTCGCTATTGAAGTAGCTCTTTGAATGCTTATGGCCTTGATCCGCGAGGTCAATCATTCGCAAAAAGATACGTACGGCGATAAGGGTGGCAGAACGCTGATGTTTGTCACTGGGATTTAATCATGCCCGTGGCAGTTGAGCGGAGTTCGCGAGGCGCTGCAGCGACTGGTCAAGGCACAAGAGTCCGGTGCTTGGCGGATAGGATGGGCCGTGGAAGGAACAGGTAGGGGCCTTCGTTGCTTGTTTCTAAGATTGTGCCTTGAAAATCGTCTTACTTCCTGACGTCTCCCCTGACTGTGGTCCAGCGCCTTCGTATGGTGTGTCGTAATTTTGTCCTTCCTTTCCGATTTCACTATTGGCCTGCTCCTGACGAGTGATCTGTTTTACGCATAGCAAAGTATACTTCTCACGCGTACAAACTGCACTCTGAACTGCTGACGAGATCTGCAGTCACGAACCGGTCACGCACGAACGATAGCCTTTTCCTCACATGGCTGTCGTCTTCTCCGTGGAACGTTCGACTATCTTCTTCGAGGGATCCCGGCTTTGCCGCCTACAAGTGAAGCTCAATGCATCTCATTTCGGATCCACTACAGTCCTGAATCTGGGGCTAGATCCGCGCACAACAAGGAGAGACTGTACATTTGATGTAGGGGACTTAAATATTTGCGGTGGGGTTCACCTGTCAGGGGGGTTGCTGCGGCTACCGGTTGAGGCCCAGATCCAGCACGCAGGTTCGCCGCTGCAGTCTCCTTCATCACGATCCAACTCTCCGGCCTTGCCACGTGGCATTCCAACTTTTCGGCCACTAGAGGCGCAGTCGAGCAGCTGCCGAGGTGTTGCTCGAAGGACTAGAGTCAGAGTGTCACGTGAGGCGTTCTGTGGACTTGGATCTTCGGGCGGCCACTTCGTACTCTGCCACAGTGGCGGCCGCATACGCTTCCGACCTTGCAGGGATAGTGAGCACGTTTGCGCAGGCAGGCTGTTGCTCAGAGAGTTCGGCGACGTCACCGCAGGCACGCTTGTAGTTCTGGAGGTGGACTGTGGTGACGACACTTTTCAGCTCACTGAGACGGCCAGCTTGCAAGGCGCGAAGCTTGAGCCCGGCAGCCAAGTGGTGTCGAGCGGTTCGCCTTTCGGATTGCTAGCGCCACGTCACTTCGCCCACAGCCTCACGTGGGGCCACGTGAGCAACTTGTGGTACGTGCCGTTCTGGCCTGAAGGAGGGCATGAAATCACCGTTGCCGCACACTGACGACAGCTGGTGCCTGCCTGAGAACTCTTCATCCGCTGTACTGCACTCACATGCAGCTATGATAGCTGTGGATCGTTTCCATGTGATCACTATGGTGATAACAAATGCTTGCATGCTTCCGAGGAAGGCTTTAGGCGAGGAGAGCAGTCCGTTCCGAGAATTTAACCTTCAGCATGCCATCCTGCACATCAATGCAGCGGCTGCACCCCGTGGGCCGGTGAGTGGGGAGTGGCGGTTCTCTGATTGCGGATGTGGCGGTTGTGTACATGAGTCTAGGCCCTCTGTGGATGGGTTCGGGAACTCTCTACTGATGCTGGATATCCGCGTGTTGCCGGTAAGTGCCTGTCCTGGTAGGTAGTATTGCGTGAGAAACTGACTGACTCATCAATAATTTCAAGTTGTCTGTGTGCCGGGATGAACGGCGCCTTCCTTAAGGGTGAGTTTCTTGGGGGCTAGGCGCCTGGAGGCCGTTTTCAGGACAGGCCTCGTGCCGCTTAGAGTTGAAGCATCTATGTTCCACAGTGACAGACGCACAGGACTCAATGTTGCTGCCAAGCACTCCCTCAGCCGGTCTTGTGTCTTGGGTAGGTATATCGTTTTACTCCCAGCCACAATCATTGTGTGTCATGCACGATGATCAAGGAGGTCGAGCACATTGCCGATCACTAAGGCACATTTTGACGCTGGGACATGTGGAAGTAATATTCACCCGCACCGAGGGCTTGCCCACATGTGGCGAGCTGTGATGGCAGAAAAAAGGGTGAAGTCTATGCCCCTGGAGGGAAAGGCTGAGCAAGTGCACCCTGCTGAGATTATCTTAGCGGAACGTCGTAATCGCTTCGATCGCTGTCGAAAGAGAGTGTCTTCTTGTGGTCGGACAGCAATGAGACGACACAGAGTCCAGGTAGCAAGCTCAGCTTTGCCGTACACGTATGGCAAAGCCCTAAAGTTTTTGCATTAGACTACATGGCTAGAATAAGTATGTTCTGTGGGGCTGGGGTGAGAAGCAGGGGATGGAGGGGGGGCCAGTACTTGATGAGCGGGGAGCATTAATAGGCCTCCTTCTACCACCGCTTCTCAACACAAGTACGCGTACCGAGGTGCGCCGAGGGTCTCAGGGCATCCCGCACCAAAATGAGCGAGCTCCCACCGGTCATTGTACCGACGAGCAGCCGGCAGATCGGTGGCCTGCACCACTTTCAATTTTGTTGTGCCCGCCGTCCATTTCTGGTGCCACTGTGAGCAGGAATGGCAATGGACGGACCTCGGGGTAGTGGAGCAAGTGTGTGGTGGTGGACTGCTTCAGATCCCTCTAGCGATTTCGTTCGAGGAGCTGCTGCGATCTCTGCGCACATTCTTCGCTGCCAACACGGCACAGTCCGATTTCTGGCGTTCTCTCAAGATGTGGACGAGATCAACGGCGGGCAGGTGCATCCTACCCCACCCTTACCCTAAACACGCCGCATGCCATATGTCTTCCCGGAGACAAGTGCACCCCTCATGAAAGCCCTGCTGCTCATTCCACCACTACGCCTTGTGCATGATATCCCTGCGCCCATATGCCACGAGGCGAGTCACCTTATGCTGACACACGGGATAAGTAGCACGCATTACCTGTGACACGCGCTGCCTACCACAGGACATCCGCGGTCTCCGTCCCTGCAAGCCTGTGGCCACAGGAGATCCGCGGTCTCCGTCCCTGCAAGCCCGTGGCCACAGGACATCCGCGGTCTCCGTCCCTGCAAGCCCGTGGCCACAGGACATCCGCGGTCTCCGTCCCTGCAAGCCCGTGGCCACAGGAGATCCATGGTCTCCGTCCCTGCAAGCCCGTGGCCACAGGACATCCGCGGTCTCCGTCCCTGCAAGCCCGTGGCCACAGGAGATCCGCGGTCTCCGTCCATGCAAGCCCGTGGCCACAGGACATCCGCGGTCTCCGTCCCTGCAAGCCCGTGGCCACAGGAGATCCGCGGTCTCCGTCCCTGCAAGCCCGTGGCCACAGGAGATCCGCGGTCTCCGTCCATGCAAGCCCGTGGCCACAGGACATCCGCGGTCTCCGTCCATGCAAGCCCGTGGCCACAGGACATCCGCGGTCTCCGTCCCTGCAAGCCCGTGGCCACAGGACATCCGCGGTCTCCTCCCTGCAAGCCCGTGGCCACAGGACATCCGCGGTCTCCGTCCCTGCAAGCCCGTGGCCACAGGACATCCGCGGTCTCCGTCCCTGCAAGCCCGTGGCCACAGGAGATCCGCGGTCTCCGTCCCTGCAAGCCCGTGGCCACAGGACATCCGCGGTCTCCGTCCCTGCAAGCCCGTGGCCACAGGACATCCGCGGTCTCCGTCCCTGCAAGCCCGTGGCCACAGGACATCCGCGGTCTCCGTCCATGCAAGCCCGTGGCCACAGGACATCCGCGGTCTCCGTCCCTGCAAGCCCGTGGCCACAGGACATCCGCGGTCTCCGTCCCTGCAAGCCCGTGGCCACAGGAGATCCGCGGTCTCCGTCCCTGCAAGCCCGTGGCCACAGGACATCCGCGGTCTCCGTCCATGCAAGCCCGTGGCCACAGGACATCCGCGGTCTCCGTCCATGCAAGCCCGTGGCCACAGGACATCCGCGGTCTCCGTCCCTGCAAGCCCGTGGCCACAGGACATCCGCGGTCTCCGTCCATGCAAGCCCGTGGCCACAGGACATCCGCGGTCTCCGTCCCTGCAAGCCCGTGGCCACAGGACATCCGCGGTCTCCGTCCATGCAAGCCCGTGGCCACAGGACATCCGCGGTCTCCGTCCCTGTGAGAGGGCAGGCGGCAAGCACGCTTGGGTGACCACGTGTGACCCCGACATTCAACAGTTGTGGGAGGGCAGGCGGCAGTGGTTGGCGGTGGTCATCAGTTGTTGAGTTGCCAGTTATCTTGACCGATTTGTGGGACCGCGTAGGTGAGTTGTGGGATACCCCGAGCGTGCGGCAATCAGTGGCCGCCGCGTAGGTGGCTCGTTTTCAGAAGTAGTTTGCTATTTTGTGTAGTGGCTTGTCTTCCTTGAGGTGTTCCATCGTTTTGTTCAGCCAGTTTTTGGTGACTTTGGCCTCCTTGACCGGGGGGGCGTTTCTGTTTTTCATTTTGTGGTTTGTCATGTCGTGCTTCCGTTGGTTCCATCTTGTTCAGGGCGCCGGGTCCGTCATCATCGCATGGACCCTGGACTCTTCCGTGACTCTGTCATGGTGGGCTTGTCGTCCACTCTCCAGTTCCCCTTGTGGCGTCTCCTGTTGCTCACAGAGTTCATTGAGAATCCCAAAGATTTCCTCTTCGTTCTGTTCCCCCTGGGGCACCTCCAGTCGTTCCACGAGCTCATTGAGCTTCTCAAATACCTCTTCCTCATCAGAGGACTGAGGTGGTGCCTCTGCGGGTTGGGGGTTGCCTCCTTGGGTGTGGACCGTTTTGTCCACCGCTTCCTAGGGTTCATGTTGCTCCTGCATCTCCTGCATATGAAGTATCTCCTCATCCTCCCGCTGTTCCATCATGGCCTTTATTAGCCTGTCCTCTTCCTCTCGGGCCTGGTCGGCCCGTTGCTGCGGGTTGGGCGTTGGGTCCCGTACTATCGCTTGCTCCTCTTCCGTTTGTTGTGTTAGGTCATGGTGTGCCTCCCATCTGAAGACGTGCTCTTTTTTCGGTTGGTGGGTCCAGGTTGTGGGTTCTCCCTGGAGTTTGGCCATTTTTGCGGAGAGTCTATTCTCTCCTTGCGCCTGCCGTTCACGGAGCAGTGTGGTCACATACTTTTGTACTGCAAGCTTTCCTTTTAGTTCCTTGTTGTCCTTGTCCACGTCCGGTACCATGGGTTTGACTTTTATTGTTTCGTCATTGTCCCATGCTTCCGTAAGGGTCCCTGTGGTGCAGGCTTGCTTGGTTGCCTCATCAGCTTTTTCATTCCCCGTAATCCCCGTGTGTGCCTTGACTTTCAGGAGTGAGACGGTGTGTCCCACTGCTACCAATGCCTCAATGTTGACTAGTATGGCATATAGGAGGTCCCTTTGTTGGTGGTGCTCCATGCTGTGGGGTTTCGTTCTCATGCTCTCTAGTTGTCTAATAGATTTGGCACTGTCCGTGCAAATGGTAAGTCCTTTGCCACTTGGTGGCCGCGGAAGTGTCACGGCTTTTTGTATCGCAAGAAGCTCGGCCCTGTTCACCTCTTGGTCCTCACCTTCCCAGCGAATCATGTGTGCCTCACCTTCCCCTGTCCTGGGGTCCCATACCGCGGCCCCTGAGGCCCATTCTCTGCCTCCTTCTTCGGTTTCAATCTCTCTTTTGCTTCCGTCTGTGTATAGGTACGAGGTTGCCTCGTGCACTCTTTGAAGGGGGGGGTATGTCAATTGTGTTGGCGTGTCACTCGGGGCCATGTTCCTGGGGTCCGCTGTTTGGTCTCTTGTTAGCCTCCGTCTTCTTCCTTGGACCCCCGGTTCGTGTTCGGGCCAGAAGTCAGTGGGGTACCTGACCACTTTAGACCTCGCTACCTTGTCCCATACGGCCTGGGCATCCATCTGTCTCT
>LGRX02000343.1:46992-69300 GCA_001247695.2 Cymbomonas tetramitiformis
TGTTTCCAGCATCTCGATTGTCCACATCAGCCCGCCGTTTCCAGCATCTCGATCGTCCCTCTCCGTCTGCCCTTTTCAAGGATGCTTTATGGTTTCTTGCTGATATCTTGAAGACGCAAACCGTGAGGACCCAAATGGCAGTGGATTGTATCTTTATGAAGAAACGAACAGGCTGGCAGGGTGGGCGCCTCGGGCTGACTTTCTGCTGCAGGTGCTGTACGTGGTGGAGGGGACGCTGATGGTGCGCGTGGACGGGCCGGATAGCCGCGTGCTGGGGTACAAGGGAGAGGGGGACTTCTTCGGGGAGGAGGCGTTTCTGGTGGTCAAAACCGGCACAGCCGAGCGCCGTGCCACTGTCGTGGCCACTTCCCCCTGCACCCTGCTCTCCCTCGACCACTCCACACTCGACTCCATCCACCGGGACAACCCTACCACCGCCCTCAAGGTGAGCCGGCCCTTCCCTTTTGTCTGGCTTCATGCCCTCTCCTCTGTCTCTTATATCGATGGCCCCGAGCTTCGAGGCACATCGTCCGACTCCCTCCCTGAAGGTGCGTGCACACTCCTGAGACCACGTGGCGGCTGCCTCCCTGAAGGCGCGTGCACACTCCTGAGACCACGTGGCGGCTGCCTCCCTGAAGGTGCGTGCACACTCCTGAGACCACGTGGCGGCTGCCTCCCTGAAGGTGCGTGCACACTCCTGAGACCACTTGTCGGCTGCGGGCTGCGGGCAGAGAGCGTGATGCGAGACATCAAAGAGATCTCTGTCGAGTCGTCCTCGCTGGCCAACGGGGCTTCACACATGACTTAGCTTGTTATCGCACAGACGTGCTCGATTTTGTCACTTTGATCACAAAGCGCGGCAACGTGGGGTGATAAGTTGTTGTCACCGCTGAGCATCGCTTGCGGAGGGAGAGGGCTTGTGCCATGCACGCTCATTGCTCGCATTTCGCGGTGCTGGAGGGGAGAAAGGAAAGGATGTGGAGGGGATGCTGCAGATTTATCTGCGCCTCGGGGAACTTGCGGTGGCCAAGATGTTGAACTCCTTGCCACCTGATGAGGATGAACAGGCAGATTTCCCGTCCCCTGCTCCATTTCCTCTCGTTCCCATTCCCTCTTGCCCGCATCTCCTGCGATCTCCGTGCGCTGCTCCGCCACCTGGACATCCCTTGACCACTTCCCGTTTCATCCAGCCCTCCCATGACCGAGTCGATTCCGCGGTTCTGCACTTTGCTGTGCTGAAGAAAAATGGTTTCATGACCGGTCCATGCAACGTCTGACAGTTTTTGTAATGGTTCTATCGCATCACACTGATGCTATTGTGTGGACATTCTCTGGAATTCTCAGTGGATGCGTGTTAGGGCCAAGGTGTAGGATCTGGCAGCAGCATCAACAGCAGCAAGAACGCCCGATGCTGATCTTCCGGGGCCGAGGTGTAACATCAAGTAGCAGCAGCAAGGCCAGATGCTGATTGGTCAGGGCCGAGGTGGAGGATCTGGTAGCAATAAGTACAAATGCTGCACACTCACGACCGAGGTGGCATCGAAATTAGTGCACCACGAGTTTAAGGCGGCTGACCCACTGTCTGCGCAATTAGAGCTGTTTTTGCGGTGCACCCTTACCCCCGAGAGGAGGCTACGACACATGGAAGCGGCCCAGGGGGCTTCAGCCCTACACCCACTCGGGACGTTTTTTTAAAAAATTTATGCTCAGCTGCATTTCGCGGTGTTGGCGGAGTTGTCAGAGTGAGGTTATGTCTCAACGGCTGGCAATAGGTGCCTGAGGATCTACGGTGTGCAGCCATGTAAGTTTCTCGGGTTAAAGGGGTAACGCGTCGGAAGCGCGTGGCAATGCCGTCGCAGAACAAAAGGGTCCTGGCTGGAGATACTCAAGGGGGGCTTCATGGAGTGGCAAGCCCCTCTTGCGATGGGTGACTCCCTTGTCTCCTTGTGTACACTTGCTCTGAGGTGGGCAGTAGGCATTGGCTGGGTCGCCTCCAGGTGTTTCAAGTGGGGGCAGTTCTGCCATCCTCCCCTCTGCTCGAGAACATAGTGGAGGCTGATGGGCAGGCTGCTCAGGAACTCAAGCTGAAGGACAAGGCGCCAATGTGGGATTATGTCACAGGACATACGGTTTACCCAAAGCGCGGGACCGATCAAGCCAAGGAGATCTTCCCTCTCCCAACATCCACATCGCAAACTTCAATCGGAGCACGCTCCGCGGGAGTCAGCCTCCGACAGCGAATGCCCCACAGTGCCTCCGACCGACCAATCGAAGGCCTCCTCCTGCAAACTGGCAGCGCAAACTCCCCCCAATCCGCATCACAACCCAGCAGCAAGGCCGGCCTCCGGCTCCCACCGCTCGCCTGATTCCAGGTCCCTGGCCTTACCGGCCCTCCGCTGCAGAACTCTAGGCTTTAATGCACGCCTCGATGCCTGTGTCGCGTCAATTTCTGTTGCAAGAAAAAGAAAAAAGAAAAAAGAAAAAACCACGCCCTTTGGGCGTATGAGCATATTAATTTCCCCGGCCCTACTCTGGGCCGGTCTGTTGCAAGTGATCTCTTCTAAACACTGGCGGAGGGGGCGGGTGTTGGGGGGGGGTGTCAAGCGCAGCCCTGAGAGCTCAGCTTCCCGCACAGTTGCTAGAACGTTTTCTGCCGCTGTGTCAGTCACTGCAAATATCAATGATACCTCCAGCCCCGCTACTCCCACCAGCCCATCACGACGGCGCAGCGCAGGCTGGGAAGACGGCGTGGACGACGTGGAGCGGAGGCAAAGGAGGGGAAGGGCCTTCAGCCCTGGGAGCGATAGGGGTAGCAGCGCGAGGGCGGGCGGCAATGAGACCAAAGACAACGGGCGAAACGCCTCCCCAGCCAATGAGCGCAGTGACATAGACAGAGCAAGGAGAACCAAGACGCCAGAGGCTCAGACGGGAGGCGGCGCACAGGCGGCGGTGGTGGAGGATGTGGCATACAGCCAGGGCGGCAGGAACCTGGGGCATCACTTCAGACTCAGGAACGCCGCACGGGGAGCTCATGGGATTGTGTCACAAAGGTACTCCCCATGCCCTTGAGACGATAATGATGATTCCCTTCATCTACGCACCCGGCGCTGCTCGCTTGATCGTGCGCCTGTCAGAGCTGTGGGGCCTAGATTAATCCATTTATATTGTTGGTGGCGTTTCGTGTGGTGGCGAATTTGGAATGTCCAGTGGCCCAGAAACGGTATTAGACGGCGGCTAAGATCAGAAGCTGAGCCACAGTGCCTTGCCCAGCGCTGAGATCAGATGCTGTGCCGCAGTGCCCTGCCCAGCGCTGGGATGACCTTGGACATTCAGATAGGTACTTGTTGCACCATTCTTGAATGTTCCCCGGAGAAGGCCCCCCCTTCCGCAGGGTGGCCCCCCAAGTGCCCGGGTGCCAGCCATACCCAATCATTGGCCAGCTCAGTGACACCGTTCTGGGGGTTGGCTGCCAACTCCCCGGAGCCGCCACGCTGCTGCATGGACGCCTATGTTCTCCACCGCGCCCCACACAGTAGCGCCCCATTCTTGCTGCCACTGGAGAAGTAGATCCACCAGCCCGGCAACTCCTGCTGCAGGTGTAAACAGGCACCGCGTCAGCTGCTTGTGCCCCGCCATTTCTCCTTCTTTTGAGCTCATTGCTCTCAGAAGCAAAAACCATAACATCCAATGTCAACAGGGAAGCGCCTGTCTCCTGCAGATAAGACATGGTGGACTCCGGCGGCAATGGAGCAAGTGCTCCAATTCCCACAGACACGCGAATCGCTCCTGGTAGGAGGCCATGTGCTCGCCATGCGCAGGTGTCCTCATGAAGCTGCCAACCACCAACCAGTACAACATTTATGCAGATCCGCTCCCCCATCCAAAGTGAAGGGAAGCATGCTGTTCTGAGGGAACGCTCGGCCTGTCTATACCGTAGATCCGGTTGTCTGCAATCTTAACCACGTGCACTGGCAACTGGGAGGGGGATGGTTGGGGCAGCATGAAGAAAGCTTCAACGACTACATGCATAAAAGTGGACGGCATACCGCAGTATCTGCAATGGGAGAGCAAAGTGCAAACGGGGATGCTGGGTGGACAGGGCGGGTGTCACGCATAGTGGTCGACTCGCTTCACTCCTATGTTAGCATGCCTAATATGTCCCACAGGTAATCCTGTGGTCCAGTGTGTTCTTCTGGCCTAGCCTCTGGAGTGATCTAAGCATCGCCCAATCAGATTGCCTCTCTGCTGGTCGGAGCGGCCCCCTGCCCTTAATATCTGTGGGCTAGCTCTTTTAGGCTTTAGCTGGCAGTGCCCTACCCATATCGCGACAGGGCGGGATGTGCGTATTCCTCCTCTTCTGGATGAATCGGCACGGCTTCCCTATCGATTTTTCAAGTACTGAGCCCTGAAGGCATGTGTTAGGATGACGCCACAACACATTGACTTTCTGAGCCAAATTGAGAGTTCAAAAGATGGGTTGACGGGCTGATGATTGTCAGGGGGAGTCAGAGAGATTATTCCACCAGCTTATTGGATGAGGATACGGTTAATCCCATGTCCTCCCTTCTGCCTTGTGTCCAGCTGCGATCGCTCGGCATGTCAAGCGCACTCGCTTTGTTTGCACAAGGGTAGGATTAAGGATTAAACCTGAGCATCGGAGAGTGAGCATGAAGGGCGAGATGAGAAACGTATTGGTCATCCTGCTCTGTGGGCGGATGGTGCAAGTGTGTTCGAAACCCTCCGAAGGCGTTCGGGAGCACTTCGAAGGTTCCTGCTGCTGGATCAGCCCCCGACTCAGTGCATTGCCCGCTCACACGGCACATGGAAAAGCGAAGCAGTCTTCACGAACGCTTGCTGACATCTGAGTTGAGCTTAATTCCCATCGAGCGGTTTGATGCATCCTGCCGATTGCGTATACACTACAGCAACATAGGTTGAATACCTAATTTTGGAGATTGAGATTTTTCATTCTGAGGAGGTGCATCCGCACTCATCCAAAGAATTTGAGCTCCCTTTCTCTCCCCTCCCCTGACTCCGCCCAACCACCTGACGGCCCTTCTCGCCTCCTGCGCAGTTGTACAAGCAGCCCATGGCAGCAGAGGATACATTGTACGATCAGGCAGGCGTCCGTAGACCAGGAAGTGGCCAGGGATTTCTGGAAGCAAACATCTCCACGGGGGAGGTGGTCTCCAGCAAGCAGCCATGCACGCCTCCTTGGCAGGCGCAACCGCAGCAAGAGCCACAGACATCCAGCCGGTTCAGGTGCGCCCAAGCGTCACTCAGAATCAAGGGATTCCCGGGCCTGCTTCAAAGTCCTCGGAGCCGCACGTTTGCGCCTGCAAGATGTGTAATGCTCTGGAAGCAGGATAATTTAAAATCAGTCAAACCTCTCTCAAATGTTCGGCGCGCATGCTTCCGGCCATCTGGATACCCATTCCCCCGCTCGACCCACGGCTCAATAAGGCCATTGTCAACCTTGCATTGTGTTGGAAGAACGCAGGTTCGAGTTTCGAAGCCGGTGTGCGTGTTCTTGGAAAATGCTCTCTGTTGTGGTTGAATTTGCATCGTCCCTTGCGAAGGCCAATCTGTGCACCCGGTAATGCATGTGGAGGATGTCGCTTGGCCCGCAGCTGTCAAATTGAATTGCTGATGGGACCTTTATGGTTGCTGCTTGGCATTTTGTTGGGTTTCTTTCCATAGTAGTATGGGTGGATCTCCAAGCGCCCTGAGAACAGCGCATAGAGAGATGCTGTCAAGAGCGTCTCCACGAAGAAAACGTCCATCCCCTCGCACGCCAGAGCTGCCGGGGGTGCACCTCCATGACCCGCTCATGAACAGCTCACGGGGCCGTTTACAAGGATGGGCTGCCAAGCTGGCACAAGCACAGGGGATACTCCAGGGAGCAGGGATGGAGGATGCAGCAGTTGATGTAAGCGGCATGTACACTTTGATGACCCCCGGCGCTGAAGGAGGAGCCCGCAATCAGTTTCCAGAGAGGAACCGGAGAAGGGTGGGTTTGCACACAAGTAGATAGCTGTGGCCTGGGATATGAAGGTTGTGTGACCCATGAAAGGGGAATAGAAAATTAGATCAAGGAACGCTTGAGAAAGATAGTGAAGCACTCGTTTAGATTAAGAAACAGTTAGGAAAGAATCAGATAACTGATCGATATGGGGGGATCATAATCAATCATTTTAATGCGGGTAGGATAAAATGGGAGGTATATACCACAATTACGTAGACTTGGTTTTGACCCAAAATATGTTGTAATTCGGCTTGATTCACTTAACAAACGGCGCAGGGTGATTTCGAATGTCGAAGTCCACCGTGGCTTCTACAGGCGTTATTCCGTAGTCTGTTCCAAGACTTGTTGATACGTTGTAGTTGTTTCGATATTCGTATTTATAAAGCCCGCAGGCACCAAAGTACTGGGTTTCCTTGTGGAGGGCACAATGTGCCTTAGTCTAGAAGGTGCATAAGGCGGTTTCACAGCGGGGTCTCGCATCACATTCAAAGTCGACAATTTGGGTGAGATTGAGTTGCATATCCACGATGCACACACATCTGGCAGCTCTAGTTATCTACCGAGATCATGGGTATCCTCAGGGGGGTCCGTGTCACCCGACAATCATCTGCTACCTCATCATACGCACCATCATCAGAGAAGACGCGTGATTTAGATGTGGGGGTGTCATGTTTGTCTCGTGGCGAAACAATGAAAATATAGATAAGCGATGTGAGATCGATTAATGCATTAATCAATCGTCCTCAGTGGGGTTCGCGTGTTAATACTATCATATATCTAACCATTATTGGCTTCAAGTAAAATTGGCGAAGGTTCGCATCGAGTTACGGGAGACATCTGCTTCCAACTCATTCTTCCGAAATCATGCCGCGGTTCGATAGTTGAAATCGGTGTGGGAGGAACTCAGTCTGGAGGTGTAATAGTCTGTAATCTCAAAGGTACATTTTAATACTGTTTCATAAACCAACTTCCATCAGAGCATCGCCTGGGATTCAAATTGAACACTGGGCATCTAAGATTACACCCAAAATGATTGAAATCGACAATATCTTTATTAGTTTTCTTGTTCCACCGACATTTTATATCCGCCGGAGTTGCATGGTATATCTCAGAATATCTATATTATCAACGCCACTAATATGCGCTTTTTGAGCCTTCCGATTCAAAGCCTGTCTGCTGCATCGTGTTGGCTGTCCTACTGCAGACGTCGGCTGTCCTACTCCAGATTTTGCGAGGGGCGCACAGACGCTGCTCAGATGACCAATCGTATCCACAGTACTTCATTAAAATCGTGACTTTTGCATACCCGATCTTCCATTTAGGTCCGGCATTGGTTCGAAAAATTCGAGCCAATGATGTTTTAGATTCCTATAAAAAAGGCAGGTTATCGTCCGATTGAATCTTTGATAGTTACGGGCGTCAGATCCGGATATTTCCTGGAACTTCATCGTAACTTTTTCCTATTATGCATGAAGCAGGTTCATTGAATCAGCGGTGATGCCGAATGCCGCGGACCCGCGTATGACGGTATGAGTGTTTGACCGAGCGCTCGTTCCAAATACGTTCCGCGCCTGTCAGCGCGATACATTCATTATTCACCAGGATTGCCCCTGAACTGCACGCAGACCTGATTTCCCTGCTGCCCCAACTGTTATACGTTTCACTATTTTTCACTTTTCACTATTTTTCATTGTTTATGTGTAAACTGAAAGTCGTTTTGTGGGCGTCTCGGGGATTGTGCATGCCTCCGGTTGTCTCAGTCAGTTGCATACCGTCTGCAGTAGTGATGTTGTGCGGGCAGCCGCAGAGGCACAACGTGCTAGGCGCGTGGGGGCAGGGGACATCGATCAAGGTGAGAAAGCGCCGTGCTATGTGCGTGGAACTGGCGCACGCTTTCTCACCTTGAAAGGGAAGGGTTGTAGGGTGTACGATGTAGAGACACCGGCAGAAGTTGCATTGGCGGAGTAGCTGGTTGAGGAGCTCGGTGAAAAAAGTAATCGAGAAATTGCGGCTCGCATGATTCGTGCAGTGCATGATCCGGTGGCAAATGCCAATCATGACTTGCGGCCAAAGTCACCTGCCTGTGTCCAAAAGTGGCTCACAAAGCGTGAACAACAGCGCAAGAGGGATGCCACCCTTGGAGCCGCGAATGAGGAGGAGCTAATCCAAATTCGTCGGTTGAGAAGGAGTTTGGATGATATACCCTCTCCTGTCATGCGGCCAATGCAACCCTTGACTGCCGCCATCCCCGACGCAGTCATGGGTGAGTCCGTTTCGCTTCCACCCGCTCATTTGGGACCGAGAGCCACCGAATTTTCTCCTGCCGCTACTCATGCGATATCAGATCAAATTGCACAATCAAGTCGTCCACCTGTAGCTTCACCTCCTGCACATCCATCAACCCTCCGTCAACCACCACAAGCCGGGGTCATGCGGCCAGCCCGAGTGTGTAAGCAAAAATTGCCAAACGGCGGGGTATGTGACAAGCCGATGAAGGATCACTATCGGGTGAGGGGGAAGGTTTATTGCCCTTGGTGCCATGGGAACTTCAAAGCTTGGTTGCATCAAACCTTCCCAAATCAAACTTCAGAGTGGTATGAAAGTGCTATGATCAAGAGACCAAGACTAGACTAGTCGATAATGTTGCTTGGAACCGATGAGTAGGAATATCATGAGACAAGAAACGATGGCTGCGGGCATGCCTCGGACAATGTACAGATTGCGGTGCCATTTAGCATAGAATGTATCATGTGTACAATGTGTATAATGTATATAAAGAAAATTGTGCATGAGAGTGTATTGAAATAAACTGGATGGTGCTTGATGCGAATTTGAATACTGAATCAAACTGAATGATGCAATTTGTAAGCACCAACGAACTGGAAATGCGAATCGAGAAATGTGCTTTAAGTCAATACGGATATGTCATCGCTTTCATATTGCCATATATAATATACCCTCTCTAATATATACGTCAAATTGCATGATGGCGTAATGTCATGCTATCCCAAAATGGAATGACAATGCATATTGCTCATATGCACAGAGATATATATAAATATATGTGGAAACTTTCACATTAGGTGTAGACATTATAGCCCAGTTTGGATGTAGACATGTCGTTTTAATCCATATATGGTGGCATCATGTCATATTGAATCAAGATTAAATTTGCCCCTCCCACAATCACTCCTATACAAGGGGGGTACTGCCACCCCGGGGGGACGGTCCCTACAGTTATGGTTAATTCCAAAATTCGAACAAAAACTGTTGAGTCAGTGAGCATTGAAATTCGTGACATGCTGTTGGTCGCTGACTGCAAAGCAAGATGGGAACCGTCATAATCAAAATTGATGCAAGGCTGGCCAGTTCGTTGGCCTGCCATGTAGATATCGACGACAGTATCGGTGACACTAACATCGATGACAGCCTAAGAAACGGCACACCTACCCGGTGGAAATCCCAAGAAAAAAGTACAGATATGGTCAAATTCCCGCTTCATAAAGCATTGATAACGATGTCCCATGACCAGGTAGCTTGGTAGGCCCACCATCCAACGTGGACCATGTGAGTTCCATCCTTTGGGCCCAGTCTTGTGCTTGAGTCCACCAAGGGGGCACGGCATATACGGCATCACTCGATGATGCGCGATGTGCGGGGCAAAACAGAAGCACGGCACATCTGATGCCCATACACCCGCGACTGTTGCCTCATCTGACAACTTTAGTCCTAACTAAAGTCCAACTTTAGCCTCGGATTGTCTGGAAGCATCCAAAAGCCCTTCTCCATCGGTGTTCGGAGCGGTCATCCTTGTGAATACTCAGAAGGATACGACAACTTTCCTTTAACAGATTTAGGCCAGTATTTCGGTGAGAAAAAATTCACTTAGCCGGCGTGCAAGGTGATGTGTTACACGCCATTTCGACCAGGAGTGTGAGGGGATAATGATTGAGGCCCGGGGAGGGGCTGTGAGGGGGCAGTGATTGAGGCCCGTGGAGGGGCTGTGGAGGGGCAATGACCGAGGCCCGTGGAGGGGGTGTGAGGGGGCAATGTTTTAGGCCCGTGCAGGGGGTGTGAGGGGGCAATGATTAAGGTCCGTGCAAGGAGTGTGAGGGGATAATGATTGAGGCCCGTGGAGGTTGTGAGGGGGCAATGACCGAGGCCCGTGGAGGGCTGTGAGGGGCAATGACCGAGGCCCGGGGAGGGGCCGTGAGGGGGTAATGACCGAGGCCCCCTGGAGGGGCCGTGAGGGGGCAATGACCGAGGCCCGTGGAGGGGGTGTGAGGGGCAATGACCGAGGCCCGTGGAGGGGCTGTGAGGGGGCAACGCTTAAGGCCCGTGGAGGGGCGTGAGGGGGCAATGATTCAGCCCGTGCCGGGCCGTGGAGGGGGCAATGATTGAGGTCCGGGTGGGGTGTGAGGGGATAATGATTGAGGCCCGGGGAGGGGCTGTGAGGGGGCAATGATTCAGGCCTGTTGAGGCCCGTGCATAGGCAAAAGAGGTGCCTGCAGCCGAGGTAACGATAAATGTACCTAACACACGCAACAACCCAAGAATTTAGCGCTACGCTCATGGCATTGTTTCACTCTGGTCAGCCCACTAAGTCCGTGGTGCCTTAACAGCCTAATAGGACATTCTTCTCCTGATGTGTGCATCCGTGCACATCTCAGCCTAACAAGTTTTTTTCACCCTTAGTAGAGCCCGACACAAGAAGTCAGTCCGTCTAATATGCATCCCTGCACAAGTTGGCCCCACAAGTTGGCCCCACATGATGCGCATAACGACACAGCCCATCCCAATAAGTTATGCCTATCCCAACCGAAGAATCCGGCCTTCCCTTTTATCTCTGTGCCGCCCAATTGTGCAAATGGACATGTTCTTCCTTGCCGATTTGTGCTTCCGTGCCAAGCTTTCTTTTGCACATGGCCCAGCTCATAAGCTCATCCCATCGCACCGCGCGACAAGATGAGCCACTCCGATGTGCTAATCTGCAAGTCAGCGCAATCAAACTATGCCGACCAATTTTGCTGACGTGCACGCAGAGGCTAGCAAATCTGTGCCGCCAATCACACATGTATAGCTCTGCCCACTCAGTCATCATACACCGGTCCTATGACTTAAAGGCTGGTATCAACATTCTACTACACGACACAACCCGTGAGCATCACACATCGAGCACAAGCAACACGTTAACATGCAGTTCGTATTTACCTTGGGCCTTGGCAGACACTTTTGGCGTAAGATCTGGTCGGAAGATGTGCTGCAAGCTGCCGGCATATCTCCGTGCAACACCTTGTGAGGCGGGATATGTCCGTAGGAGAGCTTGCGTAAAGCTTGCATCATGCCTACAAGCAAATTGTGCCCCCCCACAAGCAACCCAACATAATCATATATGATACATCGCCTGTTAACGACGTAACGTGGAGCATGAGATCTCAGCTCCGTCTCTGACTATTCTTCGCATGTCGCCAGAAGTCCGTGATGAAATATCGCTGGAAACACAAAGATGCCATGCTTGGGCATCCTTGTTTTGTTGCTAAACACGCGATGACAATGCCTTCCTAATCTCGGCGGCTCGGTCGTGACTTGTTCAATCTACCAACAAGTCAGGTTATCCAGTTTAGGCGGGTACACATGAAAAATCGGAAAACGGCGTGAATATCCTATCCATGAATCCTGCCTATGGAACTTCTGTAGAAGCTATGCGCATAGAAGAAGATACGCTATAGAGTTTGAGTCGAAATATTTACCGTTCTAGTCTTATGCCGCACGTTTCAAAAAGTTGCACAAGGATGATGTCCGGAATCAAGTCGTTTCGCTGAAAGATCACAGCTCTGCGAGTTCGTGACCTTGCGCCTTTGCCTGATAAGCATACCGAAGGGAATTATCGTTCGATCAGCCGTAGTGCTCCACGCAAGGAAAATGTAAGCGCTACCTGCAGTTTCTATCTAGAAAACATCAAATCAAACTTCAGTGTTTTCGGCAACACACGTTATCATGTTCCCTTGCCGAAGGCAGCGACGAGATGGATAAAGACAGACCAGAACCTGGATGAACACGCTCAAGAGCATGTTATCGTAAAAGACATATGATCACGTAGTTTAGCTTTCTCGATGATATCAATCACCACTGCACTGACCGATTCCAGCTCAATATTCGCACTCGACTGGCAGCAAAAGTAAACAGCCCAGCGCTTCTGAATGTGAAGCGACTTGCTGTCGAGTTCACGTCAAGAATCGTCAAGATGAACGGAAACTCAAATTGAAATAATCGAAGGATGACAGTAACGCGACAGCGACAGCGACAGTGGATGAGACAAATCCATCGCATGTCGCTATCGCATCGGCTTCACCTGTTTCACCATGACCATCACCTTAATCCTATATTTATGACACATCAGTTGAGGACCAATGACTGGTTGCCACGCAGGCAGTAGTTTTAAGCTGTATTGATTGTGGAATGATGATGTGGCAGTGAGGTGGCAAGAAATGCTCGGGTGGCAGTGACATGGCAATGACATGGCAAGAAATATTGGGGCTAAACAGCACCAATATCATGAATATTGGGGCTAAACAGCACCAATATCGAGCTAAAAGGCAGTTAAAAATTACAGATTGCAGATAGGGTTTTGACCAGAATTCAAATTTGGTCAAGGCTACAGAATTCAAATCAGGTCCAAAAATTCAAATCTGGTCAAGGCTACAGAATTTGAAATCTACTGAAGGCTACAGAATTCAAAAGTGCAAGAGCACACAGAATTCAAAAAGTGTCCGAAGGCGGAAGTCCAGATTCAAATGTCCTCGGGGTCAAAGGCGTGGTCAAAGTCGGTCTTGCTAACGGCCTCCCACTCAGCCATGATGGCGGCGGCGGTCTCATGCCGAGGAAGGATGGGGTTGGTGATGTTGATGGTGCAGCCCGTGAAGGTGGAGCCTTGGAAGGATGGGCTTGAAGATGTTGATGCAAGATTAGGCTTCGCCTGAGCCGAGAAGAAATTGGTCAATTTGGGAGGGAGATGGCGGGCAGAGGGTTTTGAAGGGGGAGACAAAGGTTCTTGTGCACGGTAGGGGATGAAGTTTTCATGGGGTGGGGCATGGCGAAGGAAGTTTTGCTCGGGGTCAAATTGGTAGTTGGGATCATGCAAGACACGGCACCGTTGACACCAGTAGCCGCGCATGATGGAACATGTGCAAACAGGGTGGTGGTCCAAGATGCGGTTGACATTAGCCATGGTCTTGGGCAAACATGGAGGAGGTGGTGGCAGCTCGGATGGCCGTGATTGGAGATCGGGTTCGGGACAACGGTTCGGATCATACGAAGGCGGGATGATGCCATAGGCAGGATCGGCACGTACACGGCAAGGCATACACCAAAAACCCTTCATGGCATTACAGGTGCAAGGGCTTACTTGTTGAGGCTGGAGAGTGGACATCAAGGCGGTGTTCATGTCCTTCAATTGCTGAAGAGTGTCCAGAAGGGATGTTGGCGGGGTTCTCGTGGCAAGCCGTGATGTAGGTGGGAGAGGGGGCAAAGCCGCAATGTGGTTGTCGCGCTCGATCTCCAAGGTGGTCTTGTCACCGGCGAGGTTCTTGTGGATGCAAGAGGCCATGGCCTTGGCCTCGACGGTCGATTGCCGCTTGTAGGCGCGGATGCCGTCGGTGCTAAAGTGTGAGCTTTGGTTCATGATGACGTTCTCGGGCACACCAGCCTCGTAGGAGGCGGAGATCATCATGGAGCGGATGCCGTGGTTGTGGTAGATGTCCGAGAGGCCGGCCTTCTTGGAGATGGTCTGCATCAGGTGGTTGACTATGTCGATTTGGAGGGGGGCGTCCTCGTATCCAATGGCCTCCTTGCGCCCACCTTTGCCATCGGCCTGGAAGGAAAATGCGTGGAAACCCTAAATGTCTTCGCTATTTGAATGTGGCTTAAAGGCAAGCACATGGTGGTGTATGCAAAGGCATTTTGATATGACAATTGCATATCCGGTGTGAGGGAAAAGTTTTTAGGAGCGCACCGCAAATTTGATCTTCAAAAATAACGCGTTGCACGTGAACCCACACTCCTTGCGGAATGCACGCTCTGCGTGCATGTGGGTGACGAAGCAATAGTCGGGGTTCTCCTCGTTGCAATAGATGGGCAAATCGGGCAACGTCCTCTTCAACGACGCAGCCGCCCCACGGTTCTTGATGTCCAACTTTTGTCGATGAAACAAGTAGTGCTCTGGCTCGTCTTTTGTGGCTGTAACGTAGGAAAGGAAGGAAAACCCCAAAAACGAAAATGTTAATAACGCAAAGGTAAAGTGTGAGAACAAGTTAAATGTGACGAGATAAGTGTGAAAAGTTAAGGGAAAGTTAAGGGAAAAGTTAAGGGGCGAAAGGCACACGAATTCAGCAGAGGCACTCACCAGAGATGGGGGAGAAGTGGTCCATGGTCAAACTTCGGAATTCCTTGCCACCACGCTTGAAAGTCTCGGTCATGGCGGCAAAGCCGCGACGATGGGTGTAGGCGTGAGGGTTATCTTGACGAAGAAAGTCGCTATCGTAGATCTTCTTGAGGTCCTCCTTGGTGGGGGCCTTGTGGGGGTCCTTGTCAGCGACACACTTCTCGAAGCGCTTGAACATGGCGTTGTACGCCAATGACCAAAAAGGGTCGTTGTTCCAATCGTCCTTGTTGAACGTAGCATCGGACGCCTGAAGACGAACAGTTCGAAGAAAAAAAAGTAGTCAACACACACGCAAGTGGGGTTGAAAATATTGAAACCCGCGAATACAGGCATGGAGCGTCGGGTATACAGGCATGAGCGACATGTAATAGCTCATTGGAGGAGTTTGAAGAAAGAAAAAGAGTGAAGAAAGTTTCAAAAGGTTGAAAAGAAACGCACCCCGTTAGCATGATACTCGAGCAGCTTGTGATCGTTCCAATGTCGCATGAGCCCACTCCATAGACTCATCAAGGACGTCCTTTTGATCGGTTGGCCAAGCCGATCACCCTTCGTGGAGACACGCCACTCTCGACAGTCTTCATCCTGGAAAAAGTTGATGAGCAAACCTGCGGGCATGCAAGAGAAAACGTCTTCACGTGCAAATTCCCGGAATCGCTGAATCGCTCCGTCGACTGCATCGTAAAAGTCCCCGTCGCGCCGGATAGTCGATTTAAGGCACCGTGACTTTTGTCCGTTTGAAAATTGCTTTTTTATGCATACAGAATATGAAATTCAAGCATGAGAAAGGCTAAGAACAAACCTCGAAGCCTTTCCGGTGTGAAGTCCTTCGGTTGCTTGTCGGGTGTCATGTTCGGCTTTCCCCGGCAGAAGCCATTGTACCAACGGGTCCATTTGTTGAGAGCTCCCTTAGTTGCTGATGGTGTGCATCCCTGTTTGTGCTGAAGAGCCTCGATAGCCGCTTGAATAGCGGGCAAAACAGCTTCGTCCACAGCCTGGTCATGCTGGACCTCATCCTCTTCCGCAGTAACTGGAGCATGCTGGCTTACAGGAACAACAGAAGCGAGAGCAGGGAGAGGGGAAGCGGAAGCTGCGGTCACGCCGGGCATGGTGACGGGGCCAGGCGCAGTCGCGACAGGGACGATAATGCCCATGGGCGCAGAGTCAGGCTTCGTGGAAGACATGGCGATGGAGAGAAATGCAGTGAGCAAAAAAATTCTGAGAGATAAGCACAGTCAACAGTGACACGCAGCCGGAGCAACCTGCGCAAACGAGGGGAAATGAAAAGTGAGGTCAAACCGCCCGATTCAATGTTAAAGGATCGGATAATTTGAACTTTTCAAATTCAGAATTTAAATCCTGGCCGCTGAAATTACAATCGAGCGCGATTCGATGGGAGGATGTGACGTTAGCTGACGCGCCGTCATATTTTTTTGAAATGCGAAGATCTAAGCCGTACGCTGAAGCATCGGCTGCATCCAGCGGGCGCTAACGCGCCCTGCCGGGAAAACAGATCTGAGCCGTACGCTGACGCGTCGGCTCCATCCGCCGGTCGCGCTGACGCGCCCGGCAAAAAAGCCCGAAGGAGGAAACCAATATTTACAGCTAGGGTGACGTGGCAAACGAGCCATTTCCAATATTGAAATGCCATGTTGCTGGACTTCGGGTTTAGGCTTAGTTATTATGGGCTCTGACTAGCCCCTAGCCTGACCCTGCTTCCGTATCGTGTCCGTGACATCCTAGCACTGTACTGTACAGTAGTACAGTACAGTAGTACAGTCTTGCTTCACTGTCTGGGTTTCCGAGAGCATAAAGCCTCGGCCAGACACTGTTTATGTGATTATCAGTTTGATGCTCAGCGAGCTTAGCCGGACAGCGTATCTGTCTTCCTCGCACATGTTGCCGACGTGGCATGACGTGGCTCTCACATGCTCCCTTGGATTAAACCTCAACTGATGTGTCACAAATATATCATGAAGAGGAGCTGTTTAGCCCCAATATCACCTGAGGTCGATGACGCTCCCTCAGGTGATATTGGGGCTAAACAACACCTCTTCATACTATTTATTAGTCTTTAAGCTAACCCATAGTTTGTATATGAGCCTATAGTCTGTATATCGGCTTAACTTAAGCTGGCCCATACTCTGTATATCAGCTTAACTTGCTTAATGTAGTCTAGATACGCCTTAAGGGAATTCTCGTTAAGGCCGTTGCTGTCGTTTTTTACAAAATGCTGTCGCTTTCATGCCGACGTGGCACGAATGAGGACGGACGAAGAGACGAGACGCAGACGGACCGTGGGGAAACGCAAAGCAGACAGACGCTCGATCAGAAGAATCTGAACAATATTCTGAATCTACGATTTTGCACGAAGTTTGCACCTTAGTTCGCAACTCGTAATCCGGGACGATCCGGGACGAAAATCGTCCCGAACGACGTAAGAATTAACACTGGGATCCCGAAGTTCGGGACGTTGACGTTTTCCCGGATTACGAGTTAAGGTCATCAGTGTCATGCGAAAAAAGGAATCTATGACCTTAACTCGTAATCCGTAACCCGGGATTGCAAATCGGAACCTCTCTAATGAGATTTGGGACCGGCCGGTCCCAAACGAGGACATTTCTTAGAAAATTGGTGGGAAACCATTTAGGATTCCATCAGTCGAACATAACTGGAGGGAATCGAGGAGGACCTCAGTTATACAGCCACATCAGCAGATCTGTGAGTATTCAAATGAGAGACTTGGGAGGTGACAGTCGGAGGCATAGGCATTTAAGTACTGATGACACTTGAAGGACATATTATGCCTTCTTATGCATACACAAGAGAGATGTATTCCTTCAAATGTTTACTCGATTGCTGAGCTTGCCTGCGCAAGAATTGATCCTTAACACTGTGAGCCCATACTGGGCGGTGCTTTATAACACTGTGACCGTCGACCAAACTTTGACTGAAATTTCCGAAGCCGTTCACCGTCCGATTTTCAAAAATTTTGCAGAACCGAGGAGCTCTCGTCGAGGAGCTTCCATCCGTAAGGTCAGATTTGGAATCTTGTAAACAAAATTCGGACCGGCGATTTGTATACAGTGACACTGTTCAACTGTGTCACAGTATTGAATATCTATAGAGTATTCTCTGCGACACACCTGGTGTCCAGCCGCACACAGCGAGTAGCTAGCTTGAATAAACAGAAGTTGGACATAGATAAAATTCAAGAGAGGATATATGCTCGCCCGAACCGGTCAAGGAATGCTCAAGCTGGGGAAGCATCCGGTTGCTCGAGCTGCGGCAACATCCGGCACAGTCATGGCGTGTGGAGATGCACTCTGCCAGATAATTCAACAGCCCGACAAGTCTCATGGGTATGTGTCTGCTATTGTTAGGCACTTGATCTTGTATTGCAGGATCCTTCCAACGCAAGTATCGGGCAATTCAAAAGGCCAGAGATTAACAGGTGCTGCATGGAGGTGTTAAGGATAGTCAGAGAGTGCGTGGAGATCCTTGTAAAGTCGCTATCGGCATTTATTTTCGGACTGGTTATTAAACAGTTGAGGAACTGAGAGCTACGGCGTTCCCTTTTCTCCTTATGAATTTATGGAGACGCAGATTTGATCTGGCTCGCTCCGCTCGTTTTGGCGTCGCGGGTATCACACTACATGGTAAGCATCGCTGTGTCTCGTAATGCAATGCAATCTCGAAGCTACCCATCTTTATCTGCGCTCCGTTCGGAATGTAGTCTCTTAGTAACCCTGCACTATTGGCATGTGTCCTGAACGCGATTCTGCAGGGTAAACTTTGCAGGGTTTAGGGTTCAGATTTCAGATTTTGTTAGATTCTTTTGTTAGCATTCCTTTGAGTAAACGACACATTATGTGGTGGTATCTTACGTCTTCTTCGCAACCAAAGCTGGTTTTTTTTGTTGCCTCCAATTTAACAGGTCCTCTATTTTACTATGGTTTTGGGTGTGTTGACAAGATGTTCGGGCCCACTGTGAATCTCCGGATGGTGCGCTCAAGCTATTTAGCGACATCGAATAGTCTTCGAGCCAATCTCATACCATTTTTTTTTTGCCCTTGAGCGCTTTTCGTGAAAACCTTCGCCTCCTGGGACCAACCTTGTCTTCGAGATTCTAACGATTTTCTGAGCTTGCATTTACCCTGTTTCAGTTTCCGCAAGTTTGCTAAAGATAATCAGTGTGCCTGGATTCACACCACTGCCTTAGCTTTGCTGACAGGCAGCTATCAAAACCGTTGTGATGCAAACGAGTGTCTTCCCAGTCTACCTTTCTGCCTTTTTTGCATGGATGGGTGAGCGTGTTTCAGCCCAGCTCAGACATCATGTCTGTTGTCGAAACTTTTGTTGATTTCAATTATTTTTGTATGTTTTAGGCAATCTGGAAGCACAACTTTGAAATATTCTGGAGCAATGCCAAGATTTGAAGGAGCCACGGTTGACGAAAGCCTTGATTTGATGAGTTTCACATACACATCCGCCAATTGCCATGGAGGCAGGCCAAATCCTTCTAGCGTGTTAGTGGTGGCGCGTACGTTATCCCTGCAGTAATGCTTCTCAGTGGAGTTCTGGAGTAACTCACCTTGAAGCTGATCTGGAATAGTGAGGGCGTAATGCACTGCAGGGCATTGCTTGTATTTACGTTCGTATATCATGCCACAGGCATGGATAGGACAATGTGTTGAGGCCCATTGTTAAAGACATTTCTTCGTGGCGCAAAAGCAGGTCAGCTCGAAGGGGACAGTGTCCATGACAGCATGAAGAAGGTGGAAAAGGCGTTTTGGCCAGCCTTCGAAGGAGGGTATGTGCTGAAAAGTGCTTCAGCGTGTACGCATATGTTCACCCTTGCACGTAGTATGCTTTCTATTCACCTAATAACTTTCCTTGTCGCTCAATTTCCTACGGTGTACACAGACATATTGAAGTTTCTGCTGCACAATCATGTAGATACGAGCCCATTGGCAGTATGGAACACAGAGCTTGCATGCTTTTGTTGTGTGTCTGTCTGTTCACCTCGCTGCCAGAGCGCGCAGCTCATCCAAGATTAGGACCCCAAGCAAAAGATTAGCTAACAAGGAGGTGCAAGGTAAGATATTCCAAGAAAGTAGATTTGTGAAGATGTTTGTCTTCGTTCACAGGTGTTATTTTTGGCCGGTTGCAAATATGTTCAATTTTATGTTAGTTCCCCAACACGGGCGTGTAGCATACGTGGCAGGCGTGGGACTCATATGGAACTCATTTCTCAGGTGGGCCCCAGGGACACTCGTAGAAGCTCGGGCTATGGGCTACGCTACATGGATTAACTTGCGTGTTTTTAAATGGGACAAGGCTCACAAACCATTCAACTGATCATTACCAGACTGCCAGCTTCTGTCGACAGATGACTGTCTAGGGACCAGAGATGCAGATTGTATTTGACGATGTGCACACTCTGTGCAGAGTGCTGCTTCTGAAGGGGATCTCTTACCCTGCCTTTTTTATAAATTGAAGTCTGCAACATTCTTTCGAACTACGCTGCATACTCCCCTAGGAGTCAAAGTGGTATGACTTTTCGCATCGATTGCAGTCTCTTAACGAACTTTAAGGAACATGTCTGATTGGTATCGCATTCTGCATCCTCAAGTTGATTCATACATGTTGCCACTTTCAAGATAGAAGGGAGTGAACACTTCAATGACTTTATGGTGTTCACGGTTGGGGTCTCAAGCAGTTGGACCAACAACAACGCAAGTTTGATGAAGAAGGCGCAGGCCAGCTGAAAGGCAGGAACTTCCTCACCAGTAGAGTTTCATTCTTGTGTGATCTAGCATAGCGGTGATTGTCAGTGCCTCGACAGAATTCAAAATGGGCAACAGCACAAGTGAACCAGCATGTCCACCAACATAAGACTGAAGCGATGCTCAGATGCTCCAATTTTCATCGTTCTTGTGTGGGATACACGGAGACACCTTAGAGTTTCATGAAAAAAACACCTTCTCTCCGAGATGTGATGATTCAAGTCAAACACTTCGTGCAAACCCGCCTCCACGTACGACTTGCATATGATATATATTGAATATCCAGATTAGATAGCCAAGTATGCATTGTGTCACTGTGAAGGTGATCAACATCTCGACTAGTCATAGCGCACAAGATCAACGTCTCGACCATTCAAGTTGGAATAGGAGTACAGTACTACTGTGCGGCGTACCTGTCAGGTCACACTACTTTGATTGTAGACTCTAGGAATACGTGACTATATTCTATTAAGTTCGACAGAGTTGTCAACATATATTCAGCTATAGTAAACACGAAGCCAATGGTATATTCCCCGTAGATTTGTTATATGTACTTTTTCGGCACGAGTTTTACACCATCAGTCTACCGACCCGTAATTATGCGGGTTCTGCAACCATAATGCGCATATAACGATCGTCGCGCCGTCCGAAATCACGGACATACGCCTAGCTAGTGGAGATCTCAACATTGAGATCGACCGCGCCTAGTACCTTACTTACTTAGTCAATCAACAACAGCAAAGCTCGAATCCCAACGGGCGACGCAGTTAAATTCTCGATCTCACGATCGCTAGACGCTAACGATGTCACTGCCACTGCATTCGCGTGCATTTACCGCGACGCCACCCACGCGTTATGGCATGGCATGTTGGGGCGCAAAAAGAAAAAGCACTGTCGCACACATGATCCGCTGGAAGTAGCACGGTGACACACAAATCCGTCACCCGTCACTTCCTATAGTAGCGTGCATGACCGTTATCGGTCCCGAACGAACCCTAGACCCGTATTTCCACTCAACGGGCAACTTATCTTAACTTTTTACCGATTCTGTGAAAACTGCCTTGAGGAAGGTATTTAGCCTATTCGTTCAAACTGATATATCCTGCCATGATCCTACGGTCGGATGCACTCACGGCACAGAAACGCTTTATTCCCGCTTCAATCAAAGCATGAATGAAGGCCATTGAAGCAGAATTGCATCAGAAATAAAGGAGAATTTAACTAGAAATAAAGGAGATTGCAGTAGGATTGAATCAGAAATAAAGGAGTAGATTGCACCAGCAATGAAGGCCATTGAATCAGAAATGAAGGGCCATTGAATCAGAAATGAAGGAGATTACAGCATGATTTAAGACTGTAGTTTGCATCACGCAGCGCTCGCGTTCGTGTGTGTGTGTGTGTGTGTGTGTGTGTACTTATTAGTCGTCGGAGAGGTTTAGGTATTGGGTCCATACTAGTCGGGGAGGTTTAGGCATTTTTCTGCAGCTATGGGAATCTAGTAAAATGTTATATTCGCGCAACGATATAGGTGATATATATATATATTTAGTCGTTACATGCTTGCAAGTAATCTTTGGCTAGCTAACGTGTCATCGCTGGCATGAACTATTGCGCCCATACAATACCTACTAGAATGTTTCATATATACTTCCTAGCCGCATTCTTACACAGTAAACATAAATGAAACTTCAAACACACTATACATTTATGTCGAGCATGCGTGCTCATGCGAGCATGCAGTGGGTAGGCGCACAATCATAAAATCGAACAACACAAGGGAATACACATCAGGAAAAATAAACATGCTTAAAACATATATCCTGAAACTTACAATATTGAAATTATTCTAATAAAATTTCACTGCCTATCTAATAAGTCGTTGAACAACATCTATCATCTAGCTACTGGCACAGCCAGCAATGCGGTCCCGCAGCGACTTCGGCGGTTCCAGCGACATCTGCGGTGCGTTGCCCGTTTCAGCGACGTCTGCAGTTGCGTAACCCAACAAGCCTAGTCAGTGATGAAAGAGGTGATCAATATGGATGTATATATATATA
>LGRX02000344.1:0-13388 GCA_001247695.2 Cymbomonas tetramitiformis
GAAGGAAGATGTCGTCGAAGTCAAAGGTGCCAAGGTCACCAGCCCAAAATACGGTAGCAGGCAGGATCAGAGCGAGCAAAAAACCGTGGATAATGGACATTGCGACGACGAAACCCAATCCAAGCCGGCACCCCATAGCTGCGGCTCAAAGTCGCTCACCGCAAGCCGCTCATCTCATAATTCTCCACAAATGCCCAAACGCGCTAACGCGCTCCACCTCTCCGAGCGGCCGTTTAGCCAATCATGGCCAAACTAGCAAGTGGAATAAAGCGTGGATGGGGCCACGACCTACCGGAATATCCTAGTTCACTAGATATCAGAGGGTCCCGAACTGTGTGGATAAACTGTCTGCTAAGATAATCAACCCTAAGCTAGATATCCCCGGAACGGTCTCGCAACGGTCTCGGATACTAGCCTACACAGCACGAACCTATAGATCAGTCAGCGGTCCAGTGTTGGTCCTAGGGGTCTGTCATAGGGGCCTGCACCGGGACTCCCAGTCAGGGCTGCCTATACAGATTCCAGCACATTTGTTGAAATTGAAGGGAAAATGCGAAAGTGCAATTTTACATATGTCATTTTGCTCTACGTTAGATTTCCAAATTTTCAATCTCATCTAATTTTGATCTACGTTAGTTTTCTGATTTCAGTTTTTGGAATGCTTGATTTCAGATTTTTTACATTTGTCATTTTGCTCTACGTTAGATTTCCGATTTTCAATTTTGGCTAATTTGGCTCTATGTTGGATGTCAGTTTTCAGTTTTTGGAATGCTCCATTTCAGACTTTTGCATTTGTCATTTATTTGCTCTATGTTAGATTTTCCAAATTTCAATTTTGGCTGATTTTGCTCTACGTTAGATTTCAGGTTTCAGTTTTTTGAATGCTTGATTTCAGATTTTACAAACCAATTTCAGATTTTTTTATGTGTCATTTTGCTCCACATTAGATTTCCGATTTTCAGTTTTGGCTGATTTTGCTCTACGGTGGATTTCAGATTTCAGTTTTGGAATGCTTGATTTCAGATTCTGCTATTGTCATTTTGCTCTACGTTAGATTTACCGAAGTCCATGAGCCCGGAAGATGCGCAGAAGACGCTCGGAACGTCTTCGGAACGACTTCCGATGGAGCGTGCAGGCATACATCTTTCATGGAGATACGGGCATGCCGTGGCAACCGGTTCGCACCTTCGTGTTGGCATCTCCGGGGGAGGGTCCTCGGGCTCACTCATGGACTTCGGTATAGGTCATGTCCACAACTTCATCCATCGGGGCCGGAGGTGAAGGTGAAAGCCTTTGCGGATTCATCCGCCTATCCCCATCACTCACAAGCTCCGGAGGACGATGATATGGTTCGCCCGATGCGATTGCATCCCGTATCTTCAACACCATTCCTTGGAGGTTGACGCCAATGGGAGGCTCAAGCGGCCACTTATGTTGTCGAAAGTGCACCGTGCCCGGATCATCGGCCAAGTCCAATGGATCGGAGAAAATGTCCTCCCACGTATGCTCCTTAAAGCCCGGTTCATGCAAGTCTGAAATTTCTTGCACATAGCCAAAAAAACTCTTGAATCGAGAAAAGCACATTAGTAGGCTCGGCTAAGCCGAAAGGTGGCCGGTTGCTTTGACGCGGCACGCAAATACGAACCGCGTCCTCATGATCTTCAGCCCCGCGAAAACATTGTGATGGTGAATTCATAGAAGACACATGGAAGACGTCCGGAAGTTGCGCAGAAGATGCTCCACACATCTTCGGTTGTATGCATTCCAAACTGCATAAATGTGCATGATAGATGCATGTGGGTTATGGAGACAAGCAAGCACCTTGTTGCAGGGGAATGCTCATGAATGTAGACGGATTCCCCGAGCCATGCCGTCATCTCATGGTCCAACTCGCGGGATGGCGACACCGTAGACAACCAATCGTGCACCGCTGCCATCTTCCCCTTCAAGACCTCCGGCTTGGATTGACGGAAGACCTCCGCCGCGGATTCGGGGGGGAGGGGTTTAGTGAGCATCGCTCGTTTGAAGGACGACATTTTGGTCTTTGGGGGCGCTTCCCCCTTTTGGAGATGCGCGGCACGTTTACTTGCCATTCTATCTCCTATACAAAGGACACTTGGCCAAGGTAGTGCGGAGGGCATCCTGAAGACAAGCACTCAGAAGACGTTCAGAAGTCACTCAGAAGACACGTGGAAGACATTTCCCGACATCTTCCGGACGTCTTCTTGACTGTGCTTGCGGAAGATACCCCAGATACCTTCTGTACATCTTCCGGACATCTTCGGGGAATATATGTCTTCCTGAACCCAGAAGAGGTGCGAAAGACGCGCGGAAGACACACAGAAGACACGCGGAAGACATTTTTTTGACATCTTCCGGACGTCTTCTTGACTGTGTTTGCGGAAGATACCCCAGATATCTTTTGTACATCTTCCGGTTGTCTTAGAGATGTCTTTGAGGAAGACATGTCTTCTGGAAATCTGCAACTTGTAGAAGTTCCACCAAACGTCTTAACACCCCTCTTAGGGGCGTCTTCCTCATTTTTTGACGATCTTCTACGCGTCTTCTAATGTCTACCTAGGGCCTAGGTAGACATTAGAAGACGCGTAGAAGATCGTCAAAAAAATGAGGAAGACGCCCCGAAGAGGGGTGTCAAGACGTTGACGGGAACTTCTACAAGTTGCAGATTTCCAGAAGACATGTCTTCCTCAAAGACATCTCTGGAGGGTAACAAGATGCACAGAAGATATCTGGGGTATCTTCCGAATGTTTTTTGGGTTTTTTTGTTTTTTTTTTGAAAAAAGCTTTAAAAATCGCGAAAAAACAAAAAAACATATAAGGTGCACAATACTGGGCATAATTGTGTGGTGTAGGTAGAAGTGCAAAAAAACAAGTGGTTTGTTCGGGAGAGGGACAAACGTACCAAGTTACTAAGTTAAAACGGCCGACGAATTTGGTAGAAGAAACTGCTCTTGTTTTAGAGCACCATCCCTCCTAGCAACGGTCGAACAGTCGATCACGCGCGCAGTGAGTCGCGTGAGACGTGATGACTGCACGATACCGCGGATAGCAAACCCAGAAAATCTGCCAGCGCTGCGCTGCGCTGGTGTGGCGCTGGCGTGTGGTCGCGGTCGTGGTCAGGCGTCATCGTCAGCTAGCATTACAGTAGCATCGCATCGCATCGCATCGCATCGTCAGGCCCAGCGCAGCGCAGGGGAGTGAGCACGAGCACCGCACCGCACATCGACATGACCGTTCGAGTTTGAATTTTATTTAACGTTGAAGTGAAATTTGCATCTACCACTTTTACACCAGCATCCAACTCAATTCCACCGCAGCCTCGTTTTCCGCGGACTGCTGCTGGGTGAAGTGGTCCTTTTAAAATAGTTCGTCTAACAGAAAAACGTTGCACAACGCAATACTTCAATAGTGATTGCGGGAGCTTTTCGTGCCTTGGTTTTTTTACGCGCACTTCGGCGTGCTTAGCGTCTAATTGAGGTGTGAACGAGACATGTGTTCTCGCTCGTCCTTTGGACGAGATGATGTTGGTTCGATTCCAACTCACACCACTAGGCCTTTTTGTTTTCCTTCGGTAATCTTGTATTTCGTCTCGTACTATTTTTGCGCTTTACTAACCTTTGGTTTTTCGTTGCGCTTTGTTTTTCAGATCGGCTGAAAATGACCTAGTCCAAAAGGTAAATTTTCAGCCCAACCTCAACACCACAAGTAAAGGTATTTGCTCTATCATCCCCTAGTGTCACACCTAAAAAATACTGCCTTTATGCGTTGTGTTTTCCCGCTTTACTAACCTTTGGTTTTGAGTTGCGCTTTGTTTTTCAGATTGGCTGAAAATGAGCAAGTGGGAAAAGCGCATTTTCAGCCCATCGCCCACAACTAGAAGAGTAAAGGTACTTACCTTACCCTTCCTTGGAATTTGTGCTTGTATTCATTGTGTGTTTCACTCTACTAAGTGTTGGTATTTTGGTGTGCGTTGTTTTTCAGATCGGTTAAAAACGAGCGAGTGGAAAACCCATGTTTTTGCGTGGTCCAAGACCTATGCCATGTGTGCATGTTAGATGAACATCGTTTCTAGGTAATTAGACTAGTTGTTTAGAACATGAATGTGAAGTAGTTCTAGACACTTAGCTAGTTAGGATAATAATATGTGTGGCCCTCCTTATGATTAGGTTCTTGATTGAAAAGTAATATTGTTAAAGCAATTTTAGTCTCCAAAGCATCTTAGCCTTCCACACAAATAAATCATCTCTTGTCGTGTATCAAACATTGAGAATATGTTTGTTAAGGATGGCGAGAAGTGTATTATGCCATACATCTTGTTTGCACTCATCCTTCTTGCAAGCTTATTTAAAAATATTAAAAACATTCCTCGCGGATGCGTATACGAATGTTGAAATTTATTAGACATGCGGAAGGCATTCAGAAGATATCTTTTGAACGTCTTCCGCATGACTTCTGTACATCTTCTGAATTCCGGAAGACGTCTTCTAGACGTCTTCTGGGTTCCAGAAGACATCTAGAAGACGTCTTCTACGCGTCTTCTAATGTCTACCATCTTCTGAGTTTCAGAAGACATCCAGAAGATCTTCCGGGAAGATGTACAGAAGACGCCTAAAAGATATCAAGAAGACGTCTTCCGGGATCCAGAAGATATACAGAAGACGTCTAGAAGATAACTTCTGGACGTCTTCCCGGAAGATCTTCTGACCGTCTTCTGGAAACCAGAAGATGGTAGACATTAGAAGTCGCGCCGAAGACGTCTTCTGGGCGTCTTCTGGATGTCTTCTGGACCCAGAAGACGTTCCAGAAGACATTCAGAAGACGTTCAGAAGACATTCAGAAGACGCGTCTTCTGGTTTTCCCAGAATGTAGGGTCCGATAGCGTGGTCCATACCGCTCCTGCGGACTCGTCGCGTCTCTTACGGACCCTAAGCTTCTCTCGCTCCACTCTCTTAGCCTCGATCCTCTCAAACTCCAACAACGCTCGGTTGGGAACACCGGGCCTGCCGGCTCCGTCCCACTCCAGATCCTCTCGGGTCTTCCACTCGTTCTCACTGCGGGGCATTCCTGTCCACTTGACCGGGTACTCTGTCCACCTCCTGCCCTGACGCTGGCGCGTGCGCGAACGCTCCACCCTCTCGACGTGGGTTTCCTTGCGCCCGCTGACGTCCAACGGAGGAGGGGGAATCTCCTTAGCTCTCTCAACGAAGCGGCTGCCCGACTCTACTGGCGAAAGCCGGTCCACGGTAAACACATCGTGCACTTTCCCCTGCTTAGGCGTCTGCAACCTATAGGCCGACGGTGCGCCTCTATCGCTCGCGGGAAGGGCCATCTGCCTGTCGCTGTGAAAGACTTCCAGCACCCGAAGGGGCCCAAGGGCCTTCTTAAGCAATTTCTTGTGCAACCCGCGGTCGCCCGGCTGGGTGAGGTGCGTGGCATCCACCCAAACCTCATCGCCTACTGCGTAACTCCTGGACTTGTGACGCGCGTCGTACTGGGCGATCTGTTGCTGCTGAGCTAAGAGCAGCTTCTCCCTAGCGAGCTGCAACTGGCGAACAAATTGGCGGGCTGTCTCGTGGGCTGTACCCTTTTTTACTGCTGCGCCCCTCCCCCCCTTAGCTCGGCCTCTCCGTGATGCAAGTGCTGCCTCCACGAAGAAGTCCAGCTGAGAGGCCGGAGCGTGACCATACGTCAGTTCAAAAGGGGTGAATCCCGTGACGGCGGAACGAGAGTCATTAATGGCGTACTCGACCGGGGTACACCATAAATCCCAATCGTGCTGGTTGGCGTCGACATACGCGCGCAACATGCGTTCGACCGTGTGGTTTGTGTGCTCTGCCTGCCCATCACCTTGTGGGTGGTACGGCGTGGTAGAGGCAACCTGGACTCCCATCAACCGATGTAGCTCGAGATGCATCTCATCCCTGAAGCGGGAGTCCCGATCACAGACGATCTTCATGGGAGCGCCGTGCAAACGCCACACTTGGTCGAAATACATGCGCGCGATCTGTGCAGCTGAGCTGTCGGCGTAAAGCATGGGGACTACGTGCACCATCTTGGACAACTTGTCCGTGAAGGTAGCAAACGCGTCGTACCCTCGCTCTGTGCGGGGCAGCCCAGTGACGAAGTCGATACTAACCACTTGCCACAGTCTTACTGGGACTTGCAGGGGTTAAGCTGACCGTCTGGATACCCGTTGCGTGGCCGGGTCTGTTGGCACACGACGCAGGATTTGCACCAGTCGGTGACATCCTTGCTCATGCGTGGCCACCAAAAGCGACGGGATACTCTGTCCAGTGTCTTATCCCTTCCTGTGTGCCCTGCTGCTGGGGACTCGTGTGCTTCGCGCATCACCAGCTCTCTGAGGGGGGAATCCTGAGCTAGCACTAGCTGATACCGCCCTTCTGCCACTCGCCATATCATGTCGTCTACCATGCGAAATGTGTCTGTCCTCTGATGTGGGGCTGCGATCAGTTCTTCCTTCAACGAGCTGAGGTACTGGCTGCGTTCGTATTCCGCTTGCAAGGCGCGGACGAACTCATCAGCCTTCAGTGGGCCTGATGCTGCCCTGGCTCTTGCTGCAACCCCTGTAGTGACTAAAGGCTCGTCGGGTTCTGCCTCACTGTCCTTTCGCGCAGGCGGCGCTCGGGGCTTTGCCCTGCTGGCTGCTGGGGCCCACACCAGAAGGACCGGCCAGCGCAGCGGGGGTCGACCTCCATCGGGGGACTCAAAGAGGTGGTTGGGACGACCTTTTTCGTCCTTCGTGTCAAAGACTTTGACCGGATGAAGCCCATACTTGGGGTGAATCAACCGCCTCCAGGGGGCGTCATAGTCTGGCAGAAGGAACATCGCCGAGGTGTTTTCCGGATCGGCGCGCCACTCAGCAAGGAAATGCCGAAGAATTCTTTCTATCAAGTCTGAATCCTTCGTGTAAGGGGGGTTGCACCAAACGTGTTTCCCGCGCCACTTTTCCTTCAAGCAATCGGTCCAATAGGTGTCAACCTGCCGGTTAACGCCCATGAAGTCGCAACACGCGTCAACGTCAAACACCCCGTACTGGGCCGCTATCTCCTCAAAGCGCTCCTTGATCAGCTTCCAGTCCTGGCGATCTACGACCTGGTCGTAGTGGGAGCTACTTTCTGGGGGCTTAACGGGCTCAGGTACCTTTCCGGCTGCCTTTGGATGACTCTGGGCCTCAGGGTGGGGGAACTTCGGGTGACTCTGGGCTTCTGCTGTGGCCTGTTCCCTAGCTCGGTCTGCTCTGGTCATGACTGCTAGCGATTCGGCATCCCTCAAGGATTTCTCGCCTACTGCTAGGGTGGCAGCTGCGTCCAGCCAAAGGGCCGGCGACTCTACCCACGTGAGCCCATTCAGATGGGTGAGCTCACCAATGACCGGTGCTGGAGTGGTGGGAGGGAAGGACTCGTCCTCGGAATCACTATACTCGAAGGTGGCGCCTAAGACAGATGTGGGATCCTCGTCCCCTTCACATCTCTTGCCTTTCGGCTCAGAGTACTCGGGTCCATCGGTGGTGCGATCCACTGCCTCGAGGACAGAGGTAGGATCCTCGTCCTCTTCGGACCCCTTGCCTGTCGGTGCGGAGTCTCTGGGCCCATCCGTGGCGCGATCCACAATCCCTTTTTCCTTCAACCCTTCTCTGGTTGACATTTCCTGATAGTCTGGTCGCCGGGACTGCGCGTCTGGTACTACTAAACAGCGCCCTGGCACGTGCTCCATCTGATGGACTCCTACCTCTACCAAGTCCTCGTACCAGCGAGCCTGACGTCGGCTGAGCTCCCTAGCTGGGGCGAAGAGCCACTGAAGGGGTTTATGGTCTCCCATGAGCTTAAATGATGTGAAAATCAGATAATGTCTCCAGGTGACCGTGGTGCAATGATGGATGGCACAAAGCTCCCGTTCCCCAGCGTGATAGTTCTGCTCTGCGCTGGAGAACTGCCGGCTTTCAAAGGCCAAGGGCTGTAAGCCTTGTCCCTGATCCTGCATGAGTACACCCCCTAGTGCTACTCCACTGGCATCTGTCTGTACAAAGAAGGGTCTGGAACCGTCTGCTGCACCCTTTTGATCGGGTAGGGCCAAGGCTGGGGAGGAGATCAAGGCAGTTTTTAGCTGTTTAAATGCTGCCTTTTCATTCTCGCCCCAGGTCCAGTCCACGCCGGATTTGGTGAGGCGGGTCAACGGGTACGCGATATCTGCGAAGTTCTGGATGTACCTTCGGTAGAAGCCACACATGCCCAGGAACTGTCGCACGTGTGTGACAGTTTCTAGGTCTGGCCAATCGCGTACCGACGCAACCTTATCCTGCTGTGGACGGCATCCATCCCGATCCACCACATGCCCTAGGAACCGGACTGATCGCTTGCACAATTTGACTTTCGACTTTTTGAGGTAGACGGAATTCTTTCGACATGCCTCCAGGACCTGGCGGAGGTGGTCGAGGTGTACCTCATGGGCGCTCTTACCCGGAACCTCAGCCGAGAAAATCATGATGTCATCTACAAATACTATGCAAAAGGGTAGGTGCCCGAGGTACTGTTGCATCATCCTTTGCCAGGTACTTGGGGAGTTTGACAATCCCATAGGCATGACCAACCACTCGTACGCTCCAAAGTGCGTAGTCATTGCGGTTTTCTCCACGTCCTCTGCTTTCATAGGGACCTGCCAAAATCCCCAAAGGGCATCCATCGTAGAGAAGACGGTAGCCCCTTGTAGATCATCTAAGAGACTCTGGACATCCGGGAGGGGGTACTTGTCCTTGACTGTGATCTCATTGATCTGTCTGTAGTCAATGACTAGACGCAACTCCTTAGGATTACTCGGCTTGGGGACCATCAGCACAGGGCAGCCCCACGGAGAGGCCGAGGGTCGTATGTACCCTTTGGCTAAGAGCTCATCTAGCTGTTGCCGGAGGTGCCGCAACTCCTCCTGCGACAGCTTGTACCCTCGCCGGTGCAAGGCGTTCCCACTCCAATCTGGCCTGAGCCGGATGCCGGACTTGAATTCCCTTGACTGGACTGATTCCGGCAGCTCTGTGCAAATGACATCTGCGAACTCCTTTTCCAGGTCCCTAAGCTGCTGCCAGATTTCCGGCGACACCGTCTCGTCTATCTCGTCCTCCGGCGGTTCCGGGGAGGCCTCTGCGAAATTCCGAAAGTCGTTACGCGTCGACCAAGGAGTCCACGACAAAAGGTGATCAAGCTTCCGTCAAAGTGAAAACCAAGCGGACATCTCAAACATCCCGTAGGGCGGCCACACTGCAGCAAAAATAACAAATCCGTCCGAACGTCACACTGTCTCAACCGCGACTGCAAAATCTCATACTATCAAATTGGGCCCCCAACGCCCCACCAAGCGGAGTGGCTTAGCCACTCATCCGCATCGTAAAATACGTCGTGGAAGGTGTGTGGCGCACATAACCTGCCAGATATCTAGGTGTGGCTATATACTGCAGAAACAATCAGAATGCTTACACTTGTTACAAAACACTTGTGTATCGGATAAACTTGGCTATCGGCATACGCCGAAACCCTACGGCGGGACAGGCACCCGGTACTACAGGAGCACAAAGTACAGCAGACTCAGGCAATGCCATATGGTGTGTGATATCCAGCACCTAATACAGCGGTCTGGTAACCTAGCACGGCCGTCAACTAAGTTAATACAACGGTGTGTGATAACCTAACAAGACACGTGAGCTTAATACCGCGGTCTGATAGCTTATCGCAGCGGTATGCTACATTAAACTTACTGTATGGCACTTTATAACACGACAGTTTCCTGCAAACTTAACACTGTTAGCGGTTTCCTTGATTATTCACATAATGCCATGTGCCTTTGACATTATATGCAACTCTTTGTAAACTCAGTACAGATGCTGCAAACCCTTAATAAGTTGCCCGCCCCTACTCGAACCCTACAAAACATACACACACTAAACGGGCTATTACAAAAAGAGGAAAACTTTCCTGGGGAAATTCTCTTACGAGCATGTATATACAGGCTATACTGACGCTACCAAAAAAATCCCAGAAGAAATAACCGACTTTCGGTCAAAAGCGAATACCAGCCAATGCTTAAATGTCACGTGGACATACTATTATTAGACCTTAGCCAATACAAATAGGGGGCCATGCTGCAAAATTCGCCTCGAGGACTTTTTGAAAGCAATTATTTTTTTGATCGATTGAAAATGGGATTTGCTATCAAATTTAATTCCAGTAGAAAATGTTTTGAATTCTTCCGGCACCCTACCCTTAAAATGCTTTTTTTAAAAAAGTGCGTCATATTAGCTGCAATCGATTTTAATGAATTTTAAAACCCCCCGTATACTTATGGGTTCTAGACGAGTAATGCGGAGATCTTGACGATTATGCAATTTGGCAACTTTTGAACTCATTACCTCATGCCCCATACAAATGATGCATGAACACATAAACTACGAGAGTTTGGTTAAAAACACCGATGTCAATTTGAGAGCAAAACAACCGGTCGCATGCCTGTAGCGCAAAAATATGTGAATGGCCATGCATCGGTGCCACGCGCACATTGAAAGCAGTGTATTTAGCAAATCAGAGGGGACTCTATATGGGGAGTAGGGGAGGTGCTCTTGACATGGGAGATCTAACTTGACTTCTGCGCCACCAGTCGAATCTGTGGGCAACTGTTACACATGCATGTACAAACACACGAACGCATTATATTCTACACATTTTTTCTCAACTATGTTTGGCTTAAAGATGATGACGGAACCCATCCAAATTCAAGCTTTCCGAAGATTCAAAGTTTTCCATTTCAGTTATTTCAATGATCCAGCAGATAGCACACTTTCAAGTCTCAAAACAAGATCTGCCTTCAATCCTGCCGTGATTTGCCCTCTTGCTTTTAGCTCTACTTTCAGCTCTTTGACAGTGAGCGACTTCACATCAGCTAGCATGAGCCCTTCGCCAGGCTGAGCTGGAAAATCTGACGAAGAGGACATCTCTGACTCTACCAGCTCCTCGGAACGTGATCCGGGCAGCAAATCACATTCTTTTTTTTCTTCCTTTTTTTCCCAAGCGATACTTGGCGATGCTCGTTTGCTCTTAATATGCAATTTCAGGGACTGCTCAAGGTTCACCACTTCACAGAAGTCATCAAATGACTTAATGTCCAGCACATGCTCCAGTTCTCGACTCAGATGAAGTCGGGTCTGCTTAAGGTGCTCGCGGATTTCTTTGTGGTGCTGTCTCCCAAGAAACCTCCACAGTGCCCTGCGTTCTTGTCGTTTATCTTCAGCTGGTAGAGCGGAGGGTTCACCATCATGTTGCAGCAGACTGATCGGCGACAGAGCGGCTGGTTCAGCCGAGGAGGATTTTGAGATCAAGGAATATTGTTTACAAACTTCTGACATGATCAACTGGTACCGAAGAGTGAAAGCAAGGACCTTTAAGTTGAGTGCAGTCCCTTTCCGAACATAAATTATCTCCTCCAAGATGGCACTGCCCAGTGTGGTCCCGTCGGGCAGAGCATCGGAAAAGCCGAGGTCAGAGATCAGCATCAGCGCCGTAAGCCTGCCAATATCTTTCTGAGACGCCCACGACAACCATCATCAACAAATATATCAAGAATCAGAAATTGGGGGTGAAGCCATCAAGGCAGCAGCAACCATATCTCAATGAACCAGTCACCTGATTGGCGTTATCCGCACACGCACTTTCACATCTCTCCATGATCCAGTCACCTGATTGTCGTTATCCGCGCACGCACTTTGACAGCTCTCCATGATCCAGTCTCACCTGATTGGCGTTATCCGCACACGCACTTTCACATCTCTCCATGATCTAGTCACCTGATTGGCGTTATCCGGCATACGCGCTTTCACATCTCTCCATGAACCAGTCCACCTCATTGGCGTTATCTGTACACGCACTTTCCCTTCTCTCCATGAACCAGTCACCTGATTGGCGTTATCCGCTGCAGCACTTTCACATCTCTCCATGATCCAGTCACCTGATTGGCATCATCGGCGCCTTTGCCATCTCTCCATGAACCAGTCAACTCACACATTGGCGTCATCGGCGCACGCGCTGCATCTCTCCATGATCCAGTCACCTGATTGGCGTTATCCATAACCAGCACTTTGCCATCTCTCCATGATCCAGTCACCTCATTGGCGTTATCCGGCGCCGCGCACTTTGCCATCTCTCCATGATCCAGTCACCTCATTGGCGTTATCCGCGCACGCACTTTGCCATCTCTTCATGCACCAGTCACCTGATTGGCGTCATCCATTCTGCACTTTCACATCTCTCCATGATCCAGTCACCTGATTGGCGTTATCTGCGCCCCACGCACTATCACATCTCTCCATGATCCAGTCACCTGATTGGCGTTATATGCAGCACTTTCCACATCTCTGAATGATCCAGTCACCTGATTGGCGATTATCCGCTGCGCACTTTCCCATCTCTCCATGATCCAGTCACCTGATTGGCGTTATCGGCGCCGCGCACTTTCACATCTCTCCATGATCCAGTCACCTGATTGGCGTTATCTGCGCACGCACTTTGCCATTTCTCCATTATCCAGTCACCTGATTGGCGTAATCCGCGCACGCACTTTACCATCTCGTCATGAACCAGTCACCTCATTGGCGTTATCTGGCATACGAACTTTCACATCTCTCCATGATCCAGTCACCTTATTGTGGCGTTATCAGCAGCACTTTCACATCTCTCCATGAACAGTCACCTGATTGGCGTCATCCGCACACGAACTTTCACATCTCTCCATGATCCAGTCACCTGATTGGTGTTATCCGCGCACGCACTTTGACATCTCTCCAAGATCCAGTCACCTGATTGGCGTTATCTGCACACGCACTTTGACATCTCCTCTGACTAAGATGATACGCCTATGATACGTCAGGATGATACGCCTATAAATTAATTAGCCGCCATCACTTAGGGTGACAGATGGGGCCGCACCTTTCTTTCCCGCGATTGTGGGTCACATAGGAAGGTGGTGAGCTGCTCTGTGGCATGTTTCTGCAGTTCGGGCTCTGCCGGGCAGTCGTGTGCAAAGGCAAGCATGAGGTGGCTGACACGGATCAAATCCATCACAACTGACGCCACCTGCGAGTACACTCCCAAAGGAAGTGAGGGACACAAACATTCGAAAATCGATCCGATGAGCTCCTCGGGATCCTCAAAGGCGAAAAGTCAAGCTCTTCAGAGTCAAGCCGGCTCCCGAGACATGCATAGCTGGTGCACCCGCAGGATGCCACGTCAGCACCAACCTGAAGCCCTTGAACCCTCGATCCAACACTCCAGCCACAACTCTGTTGCTGAAGGATGCCAAGTCAGCACAAACCT
>LGRX02000345.1:0-87835 GCA_001247695.2 Cymbomonas tetramitiformis
CGATAAAACTTGATCGAACTCCAAAGCGCCACATCAAGATGCACATAACATTATGTCACGGATATAAATTATGATGTGGAACGCTGACAGATTTGGAGTCCGTCGATAAAACTTGATCGAACTCCAAAGCGCCACATCACGATGCACACAACATTATGCCACCGATATAAATTATGATGTGGAGCGCTGACAGATTTGGAGTCCGTCGATAAAACTTGATCGAACTCCAAAGCGCCACATCACGATGCACACAACATTATGCCACCGATATAAATTATGATGTGGAGCGCTGACAGATTTGGAGTCCGTCGATAAAACTTGATCGAACTCCAAAGCGCCACATCACGATGCACACAACATTATGTCACGGATATAAATTATGATGTGGAGCGCTGACAGATTTGGAGTCCGTCGATAAAACTTGATCGAACTCCAAAGCGCCACATCAAGATGCACATCACATTATGTCACATTATGTCACGGATATAAATTATGATGTGGAACGCTGACAGATTTGGAGTCCGTCGATAAAACTTGATCGAACTCCAAAGCGCCACATCACGATGCACACAACATTATGCCACCGATATAAATTATGATGTGGAGCGCTGACAGATTTGGTGAACTCCAAAGCGCCACATCATGAAGCACTTCACGCCATTTCGAAGTGAAACGCGTTCGTATTCTTCAAGAATGTGACCGGTGATGGAAGTGCGAGGAAGCTCATGCCCTCGCACGAATATATTTCATGTATATTTGATATGTGGTTAGCGTGGTAGAAACGACAACGATATGGGTGGGACGAAGCGGCGCCCCAATCCGACAAGCTTCAACGGTGCGGTTGTACTTTATTTGTAAAGAGCCCGAAGCTATTATGAACTATTATGATCTGTGACAAAATGCGTGAGAACGACTGTTGAGGAGTGCGCATACCTTTTTGTAGCAGGGGTGCACATCGTGGAAGGCCACGTGAAGTTCACCGTGGTTCGGGATGATCGACGTTGGCTACTAGGGCAGTTATGTGGAATCATGCATGTCATTCTAGCTATGAGCGTCTTTTTAGCTTTGTGCGGCTCAGACGCGAGCTACAATCCTGGACCAGACTGGGATATCCCGCCAATTCTTATGGACTTGCTACCTCTTCTAGTAGAAGTAGGCGACTCCGCACGCACCATACCTCTTGGAGTGTGGCCCCTACCGCAAGAAGCTATGCCGACGCTTCGACACTTGGTTACCAAGTTGGATTCGGTGTGCGATATTTGGGCGTCTGCACGAGCTGAGGCGACTTCCACGCCCTTGCGCAATTGTCAGATTCCTGACAGCTCAGACAAAGAGGAATGTTCTTCTCCAGACGAACTGGACACTTCGCGCGAAGTGTCCAAAGGAGGGATAGAGGGGCAAGAAGATGGTTTGCGTCGGTCGCTGACACGTCACGAAGTTGACAGACCACAGGAATACACGCCACTGAAGCGAGGAAACAGGAACCACTGGATAGGGAAGATGAGCGAGATTTTTAGTAGGTCCCCAAACCGCATCGCTTCAGCGGTGAGGGGGTACATTGAAACGCTGCCAAAGGAAGTGGCAGTAGGTGTACTGCAACGCTGTCGCGCAGCGTTGTTCGGTGATACAGAAATGGCGAAGACCAAAGCTATGGACTGCATTCTAGAAAACCTGGTTGCGGTCTTTGGGGCGCTGTCGAGTAGGAATTCTAACTTGAACGAGGAGCACAAGCTTGCAGTGGCGGCCGCAGTGTTTGGCGAGAACATGCAAGAGGGGCAAGTGTTAACCGCAGCGACAACAATGTTAGGCGTGCATAAGCGTGTAGGATATGCGGGCATCACGGGGCATAAAAACATGCTGGCGGGTGCGAGGGTGGGCAATGCCGAGCGTGCACGAAGGAGCTTGCACGTGGGTGTGACGCGCCCCAAGCGACGTGGGCGTCGTTCAGTGTGCATGGCGGAAGCCACTTGTGCACTCATCCGCGACTTTTGGTTGCACCCGGACAACACGCGCGTGAGTCCTTGTAAGAAGGACGTGGTGTTGGCAAGAGATCCACACACGGGGAAGCTTAAGACGCCCCGTGAGTACGTTAGCAAGCATTGGCTTGAGGCTTCGCAACTAGTGGTGTACCGGAGATTTGTGGCGAAATATCCAAGCGTGAAGGTGGGGCAAAGGTCGTTTGAGAAGGCGGAGTTTGCAAACCGCACAATGTGGTACGGTTGACAAGAAGGGACAACATCTCTTGTTGTTGTAGGTATCACGAGGACATGCGCATGGTGCTTAAAGGGTTCGACGAAGCACGGGAGGCGGTGCACAAGAAGTGCCCGTGCAAGGATAAGAAGTGTTGCCCCCGAGTGCCACGGACGGCGGAGGAAAAGAGGGAGAGCGCGGTGGGTGCGCCGACGGGGCAAGTGTGTGGCATCGTGAAGGCGGGGAAGTCTACCTCCACGTTCGCGGAGAGTCTGTTGTGCCCGCGTGAAGGGGATAAGCACCGCATAGAGTGCCTGTTGCAAACCTGCAAACAGTGCGGAGGTTTGAAGAACTTTAAAGTGTGCGAGAAGGAGGTGCAATATGCGGAGGAGGTGAGGTGGTCGTGCTATGAGACTCTGAGTACGGGCAAGTACGACGACGAAGGGAAAGAGGTTAGGAGGTTGCAGTTTTTGCAGAAGAAGACGAAATTGGGGGCGTTGATATCTAAGCTGCAAACGTTGTTGCTGGGGCACGAACCGGGGAAGTCGCCAAACTGTCGGTGCAATGGACGCTTTCTGTGCGAGGACGCGGCGTCGGAATCGTGGAAGTGGCGGAGGCTAAATGGCGTCGGGGACTGCCCGTTTTTGCGTCCCTATGCTTACCATACATTCATGGCCTTGCACCAGCACCGTCAATTTAAGACGTGTATCACGGATTTGCCGTTGGGGCATACGGCGTGGTGTTTCGACTTCTCCGAGAACCATTCGTTGAACATCCCGAGGGAAGTTCAGAGTTTGCACTGGGTGGTGAAGCAGGCTACTGTGTTGGTGTGTGTATTATGGCGGCACGCGTGCAAGGAAGTCGATGGGGTAGAGTCCACGGCGGAGAACCCGGTTGTGATAAAGGACTATGTGTACTTTATCAGTGATGACCGCAAGCATGATCACAGATTCATTCAGTACATGCGAGAGGTGATCATCAAGGAGTACTTTGAGAAAAGGGGGATTCCGAAGCCAATATTTATTCACGAATGGGCGGATGGTTGTGCGGGGCAGAACAAGTGCGCGGCGGGATTCGCGGACGTGGGAAACAGCAAAATGGAATGGTCGCTGGGGATTCCTTGTCAGCGGAACTTCTTTGAGACGGCGCATGCTAAAGGGGAGCAGGACGGAGCGGGGGCACACGTGAAGCATGCAGCGGCGGTGGCGGTAATTTCGGAGGGTGACAAATGGTATGGGAAGATCTTGTGTGCGGCCGATCTCTATGCTTTTTGTGTGGAGAGGTTGCGCACACGCGCGGACACCAGCTACACGAAGTCGAGGGCCGCATTCAATCAACGATTTTTTTATCTAGTTCCCGAGGACGCGACGAAAGAGGTGGCGGGAGGTTTGTCGGCGGTTGATCACACGGCGCGCATCGCATACAAATCTTTGGAGCGCACTTTGCAACTGCATTCGGTGCGATCGGGCGTGGAGGGGAAGTTGCTGGTGCGCGACAGGACATGCTATTGCGTGTCATGCTATGCGGAATGTGTGTCGTCCATGCCGACGTCCGAGAACTGTTTGGAGAGCTCGCATGTGGATTTGTGGAGGAGGTGGAATTGACGCCCGCAACGGGTGCGGACGCGGCAAGGGTGCGGGAGTTGGTGGAGGAGTATGCGAGTGATGTGAGTGTAGCGGTGCGGCGCGGATGCATCATCGCGGTCCACCGAGACCCGGCGGACCGCACACACGCCTACTACTTGGTGAAGGCGTTATCCGCCGTGACGGAGGTTGGACCTAGGGGGCGCCGAGATGACTATGGGCAATATTTTGCCCCGGGAGAATTTGTGGTTTCGGGGAGGTACTTTGAATGGGAAGATGCCGATGTGAGAGATGACTACATACTAGACACAAGTAAAAAGTGCTTGATCTCTTGTGAAGCCGTGCGTGCAACCGATGTGCGCCTAGTTAAAAGAGGGGATGTGTACAAGATGCCTGCTGCCGAGCATGAGCGCGTGTTATCACTGTTGTAATTTTTGCATTCAAATATATAGTATGGGATTTGGCATTCACAATGCAATAATGATAACATTTTTTGCATATTTATGCTCAAGCATTTGAACAAACTTGGGGCATCACAATTTTGATGTGACGCGCATGCATGCCAAGTGCAAAACATGATTTCCTGCGGTTTGCAGTGCCCAAAATGGCCCCGCACGACTACTCCAAAGCCCTAAATGTCAAAAAATAACATTTTTGAGTTTGTCTAAACCTTCTCCAAACTTCTCCAAAAATATCAAGCCGTATAACAACATTTACCGAAATTATGCACTTTCTAGCGGACCCCGCATACGCGAAACCCCTGCTCTCACCGCCAATATTTCACCCGCCAGCAACCCTAAAACCCTAAAATCTTGGCTATGCAACTTTCAAGTGCCTTCAACTAACTTGGTGCACCTCCCCAAACTCGGCGGTGACCTTTTATCAACACATTCATGCGACGCGCATGCATGCCAAGTGCAAAACACGATTTCCTGCGGTTTGCAGTGCCCAAAATGGCCCCGCACGACTACTCCAAAACCCTAAATGTCAAAATTTTATATTTTTGAGTTTGTCTAAACCTTCTCCAAACTTCTCCAAAAATATCAAGCCGTATAACAACATTTTCCGAAATTATGCACTTTATAGCGGACCCCGCATACGCGAAACCCCTGCTCTCACAGCCAATATTTCACCCGCCAGCAACCCTAAAACCCTAAAATCTTGGCTATGCAACTTTCAAGTGCCTTCAACTAACTTGGTGCACCTCCCCAAACTCGGCGGTGACCTTTTATCAACACATTCATGCGACGCGCATGCATGCCAAGTGCAAAACACGATTTCCTGCGGTTTGCCGTGACCAAAATGGCCCCGCACGACTACTCCTAAACCCTAAATGTCAAAATTTTATATTTTTGAGTTTGTCCAAACCTTCTCCAAACTTCTCCAAAAATATCAAGCCGTATAATAACATTTTCCGAAATTATGCACTTAAGTATGTAACCCCCGTCCACCCACACGTGCCACATGCCACGTGTCCAGACCAAACCATACTTGGTGTATGATGTACATGCCATTCGGAGGAAATTATTCAAAAACGCAGATGCAACATATTTTTGAATATATCGAACTACAGTATATTTTAAATATCATAAAATATAGCAGATTTTAATATATACTGAATGTCACTGTTTGATTATCTGCCATGAGCTGGAACTGGAATATTGTGTATTTCTAGCGGGAATATTTCTGCGACATTGATATTCAAATACTCCTACGTTTCTCATGACCGAAAAATACTTTTTCTGATTTTGAATTCTAGGTTTGCATTTTTTCCATGAGGAACGTTGACGTAGCCGAAAGATCTGAGCATTATCTTTTACAAAGTTTTGCAAAGGTTCGAGCCGTGGCCCGTGGGTCATCGCCAGATTTCAAATGTATATATACTAGGCGGATCGATCTCAAAAGGAGATCTCCACTAGGCCATCTGACCGTAGGATCATGTGCGCGACAACACTTCGCTTTTTGCATCCCAACATGCCATGCCACAACGCGAGGGTGGCGTCGCGATAAATGTACGCGACTGCAGTGGCACTGTCATCGTTAGCGTCTGGCGATCGTGAGATCGGAAGTTCGTCTGTGTCGCCCGTTGGGATTCGCGCTTTGCTGCTGCTGCTGATTAAGTAAGGTAAGTAAGTAAGGTAATTTGGTCCGGTTCGAAATCATAAGGAGCAGAGGTATCTCCAACGATACTCGGCGATGTCGCACGCGCGGACCTCTGCCGATAAATGGCGCATTCTTTGGTGACGTGTGCTGGAATGACATATTATGTACACTTGTGCACCGAGTTACTGAAAAATTTTCGTCGCGCGCGCCCCGTTGTACATACACGTAAAATAAATGTACACTAGTACCATAAATGTGGCTCGCATATGCGTCCCCACATATTATGCAGCAACTACAATGCACGGATACCTCGAAAGTGCACAATTGACTGGTTTGTCTATTGTTGCAACATTATCAAAAGGCGAATTCGTTGTAGCGTACGGTAGACCAGCTATCGCATACAATGCGCCCTACTAAAGCGTAGTCAACGACGCGCGAGTATTGTCTGAAAGTGTTGTTAAGGTGCGGAATATTTTACTAGAGTTTTGCAATCCAGCACCAGTGTGATATTCGATGAGATTGTGTATACTGTGTCGAGTTGCGTGCGCAATAACATATATGTTAAAGTACGAGCTAGTGTCACGATGCATGGAACCGTGGTTATATCCGTGTGTGACTGTAGTGGCGAAATGCTCGTATGCAGTTCCTCTCCCCCCCCGCCCCTCTCTGTGCCGTGTGTGCATGCTGCCCTACTTCGTATACATATGCGAACAATCCTATATCACCTCGGTCCACACTCACGCAGTTCTACACGCGACCCGGTGATGAGCAGTAAACGGATATATGCGATCGTATCATATCGGTGAAATTGTACATCGTTTCGGCTGTCGAATTTCGACCCCTCTATTCCAAAATAATGGTCATCGCCCTGCAAGCAAGTCGGGATCGACTGCGTCTCCTCAAGCTATATACACAGCAAGAATGCTGATACATGCAGTCATCGATAAACTTCGCGCGAGCATGCCGCTCATACATCAGTATGCGCTGTGTTTGCAAGCTTTCGCGGCAAGCCCGGCCAACATGCACCATTCTTTTCATGTTTCAGGTGTCCATATACAATTTCGCGTGGTCGTTCGCCATATCTCACAATCGCAGTTTCATGCAGCGCGATTTCCGTGTATACTGTACGAACAAAGCTCACGACTATGCGTGCACGCGCGCGCATGTAGTAGTGCAATGATGATAACTTGCATAAAACATATTGTTTTGCCACATTGGAAAATTATTTGCGGACACGACGAGCCACCTACGACCCATACATGACAAATAACCACTGCGGAACAATCGGGGGTCACCAGGGCACATGCTTGTGTAGCCTGACATTAACTTCAGGTCCGATCAAATGCGCAAACTATCCGTTCGTTTGTCCCCAGAAGGGTTACTGATAATTTCACAATTGACGGTTGGTAGCACAGCGCATGCATGCAATATTCGACAGCACGCAGCTTTTAATGTTTCTAAATACTCGACGTGCATCTATACACCGGCTACACGTGTTTTTGTCTTCTTCATTCCGGAATGTATGGGGTGACTTGTATGACAACCGACGACGCAGCATATGGAAACCGTATACTGCTTATAATAATGACGACGGACGCACCGGCTTCAATGTAACGCCGAAAGTGCCCACGCATGCGTATTATTACTATCATGCTCGCATAATGCTATGTTGGGAAGACGTTCGCTCCCCTACGTGGGGCCTCCGTCAGCGGCATTCACACGACATGCATATTTCCATCTGCAGTGCTTCTAACCTGATACATGGTGTTGCCAGGTGGAATGAACGGGCAACGGAAGTCTTCTTGAAAACATAATATCGTGGCAGCAGCAGAATGCAACATATTTTCGGTGACATGCAATCATCTGCTTCAGTTGTAGCTGTGTCCCATGCAAGGACTCATCATCAGCATCAAGCCCCAGCACGACAGCCTCTCACATCGTGTACCAATAGGCAGTTCCGTCCCCAAACTAAGCCACTGACCAAGTATTTTGTTGCTGACGAACCTGATGTATCATCCGACTTAGATGTGCGTGACCATGCAGCGGCAGCAGACATCATTTTCTTTTCATCAATGCATGAGAACACGGATGGTATGCACATGGATGATGGAGCTTGTGGAAACTCTGCGTACCCATTAAAGCATAATTCTCGAGTCGGTAACGACAATGTGGACTTTGACGTCATACAGCAGTTACACATCCAAGCGCACAACATCTCAACATCCTGCAACGATCGAAGTAGTGATGCCAGCAGAGACCATGATGCATGCGGTCACCTCCGGCGCTCAAAGAGAACTATCACTAAACCTTGGAGACTTGTGGATGTCATCGATGAAAATGAGCACACCGCAGATCAATCAATTCATGATTATATCACACATGATGAACAAAACGCCAGTAATATGTATGCAGAAAATTTCAAGATCACTAAGCATGGTGACAAGGTATGGCCACTCGTCACGCGCCCGATGACCAGACTGGGTCACTGCCATTTGTTTTCGTTCGTTCTTTCCACGAGTTTGTATTATTCCAACTTGTCGGCACATGCCCAACCTGGTCTGGCAGAGGACTGGCTCGGTAAATCATATGCATCTCACCATTGACTTGCAGAACCCCACGTGTAGCCACCACACCAGCGCGCTCATGGACGACCCTGCAGTGATGAAAACATGCTCATCAAGAGCAGGAAGTTCTGCTGTCTCTCACGAGATGGGGATATTACCACCTCCGTCGATGGTGGCAGGGACATATAGGGCGCTACTTCTAGCAGGGGGCTTACTTGCTGCTGGTACATATGCCAAGGAGAAGAGTTTCGAAAATTTGCTGTAAAATTATATATATATATATATATTTCTTGCTGATCGTCGATCCGGATGATACAAACAAAGAGGGTGGTAAAATATAGTCGAAGAAATAATTGGCTTTGGGACTTGCAAAGGGAAGATTCTGAATGTTTGATTGGCCATAGACATTTAATAATGCGTAATGTGCGAATGTGGTTGTGTGCGGGTTCTTCTGCAGTTCAATAATGCAGTATGGTACACGGAGGGCATTGTCATGCACGCATCTATAAACAAATCGGTGTTGCATTTACTATGAGGATTATGAACGTGTGCACTGTGCCATATACTGTACTGGATTGATGTGTTGATGTGCGCATGATGGAAGAGCCTGTTGTGTGCATGCAGAATCCAATGTGCAATTTTACATCATTTGTCGAAAGAAATGCAGCCAGGATTTCCGCGGGGGCGCGCGATGACGAAGAAAACTGCGGCGGGTCTGGAGATATCAATTATTGCAGTGGCACACATGTCCAAATCGGACAGCCAAACTCTTGCCCACACAAAAATCTCAATGACCGATCAGCTTCGACTCTGTACTCGCCCTTGAGGTCCCTGAGTGAGATGGCTGTTCTTCGGAAAGATGCAACTTCTCGTCGGAGCACAAGAAGAAGTATTTGTGCGGCCAGAGATCGCCGTCACTTGATGCTCGACAGCAATCATATAAGCAGCGATCCTCCCATGTCAGCGCATGTGAATAGCTCGCTTGCCACACTCCCACCGCCTGCATCTACTGCGAGTCTCACAACTATGCCAACAATGCCGAGCCTGTTGCCACCGCCATCCCACAAGCGTATTTTTATCAATGACAATTCGCATAATGACGATGCTGCCTTGCTGCAAACCCAGAATATGCTTGATCATTGCAAGCAACCCCGAAGGCACCGTGCACCGGGTAAAGAGACCCGAATCGGACGATTTGCGCGCTACATTCTGCAGGTGCGCCCCACATGAAAAGAAGAAAAAATTGTGACGACCTCCTAATGGAGGCGTGATATTTGGAGGCTCAGCGGTGAAGCCTGCCCCACATGATGCATGTTAAGCTACATTCTGCAGGTGCACTCCAAATGATTTCATGCATATGTTACACTACACTTTGCAGGTACACCCCACATGATAATAACGCACGTCCATACAAAATTCGTGTTTAGTCTAGTCACATCTATTCGCATCTATCCAATTTTGATCAATCAAAAATATATTCTTCTTCTCTGTCCCAGTGCAGTATTCATAGATATATATCTAGTTAACAAGACACATTTCATGTGCATGTGTCTATATGTATATGTTATATATACACACACCTTGGTATGGCGCCAGGCACGGGAACACAATGAGTAAAACAGGGGCACCTGCTTAATATACCCCCGAAAGACTTCAACCTGTCAACACTTCTATGTATATATGATGTATATATGTATATATGTATATATGAGAGAGAGCTATATATACATATATTCAACCTCTTACAATTGTATCACAGTAGTAATGGAATTCACACCCGGCAAATTGAATACTGCATTGGAAATTCTTCATGCTCAATTGTATCCTGAATATGTTCTTTAGTTTGATTGGGCGATTTGAATTTGGAAGTGAACTTTTTTGCCCTGAAAACCTGCGCTTATGAAGACATCAATGCATAATTGGTTGCACCCATCACATCGGAGCACTTCAAGTGGGGTCATCAGCAAACAATAAATGCACAGTGGCGAGCTCGCATCGCAGAGCCATCCTTTGAATACATACGAACGACTTCATTTCCTATATCCACACTGATGCGCATTGGTTGTTGATTATTCAGTTTATCGGGAGTGACATCACTTTTGAGTCTGTCATTCGGAAAACCTTTGGCAACACTCCTGATACAAGCAAAGCCTTGCGCAAGTAGGTGCTCCCGCCAATGCCCTATATATGCGCACCACAAGCTCATCACTCGTCAGTCACGATCACTTAAGGCCCATTCACGTATATAAGATTCACTAATACCTATCAATGTTCCTGAACGATTGTTTCTCCACTGGGTTGGTGGTGGGCTGCCTTGAGATGGTGCGTCACGTGTATATGTTCTCCCTCCCTCTCTCTGGTATGCAAAGCTAGATGAGCACCCAGCTATACCGCACTTTTTGTTTTTGACTTGTTGGATGTCAGTGCGTGGTATATTTTCACGGCCCTGACATGTGCTGGCGATGTCAGTGTGCTGTATCTTGTCACGGCCCTGACATCAATGTTTGTGAGCTTTTCTCACATCGACTGGCATGGTGGTGGGGCGGCTTTTGTTGGCGGACCTCGCTACTGCTGTTCCGTGATGTGCGTGTGTGCATCCAACGTGCATCCCCACCGGGTCGGAGAAGCATGCAGGAATAGGGCGGTGCCGTGACAATATCGATACAACATGCACATGCGTCTCGCATGCCCCATCGCGTCTTGCACTTTTCATAGTCTGGGTAACCCTGGATGCCTCGGATACAACGCGGCGCGGTCATACCTTCGTATGGAATATGCTGGTGATCTTATAGTGAGTATGATACCCGAGTGATGTGAGATACCTGGACATGTAATCATCGTGTAAGAACATTTGTATGGGTGACAGCGGCATGGCGCATGCCTCCCCCTCGCACACACGTACAGCTGTGTAGAGCTTACATCAATGCAGATCTGGATATGCATGCACCGGCAGCAGAGACCTATCAACATCGCTCCTGTAGAGACTTGCGCTATTTTTTTCTTGAGTACTGATTCCGAATCGTCATTTTCCAGCACTCATACTAGTATGCTGCCTGCTTTCCATACGCTTATTCAGCACAGTCGTGACTCACACACTTCTTCTTTCGTCTTGCGGCAGTGGCTGATTCGATCTTGACTGACTGTCTTGATTGTTTCCGTCCCTTCGGCTAGTGCTCCTTCATGCGTGTTGCAAGTTTGGATGAAGAACGATACGTTATGCACACTATAGGAAAGCGCAGCAGTACTAACAATACAAATAGTACGCGTGCGTTGAAATGCAGAGAATCGATTGGCTGCCAGGGTGCCTTGCTGCGCGATCCCGTTTGGGGGGATGCCATTTTTATTTGCTTCATTCATTAGCATACATGTTTTGTGGTAATCATACTTCAAATATTGTGTTGATACTTAAAGTGAGTATTCATTTGTTCCAGGCTAAAGAATGAGAAGAAGGTAACTCGTTATGGAGCTGGTGGAAGGAGAGATCCGTTCAAGTATCAGGTGCGCACCGAGCTGCACTCGTTGCTCAGAAGTGTATACCGTCAGGCTAAAGATCCTCACGAATTCAATTATCCTTCTTGGTTTTTTGTTATCGCGCACAACGAATACTGGACATACATATGTACTGTATATGATAGAGCGACGAGGGTTGACGATTGATGTGTTTAAAATCTGTGTATGCTGTGTGCGTGACGTGATTTTGATCACTCAGAAGTGCGATCCGCTACTAGAGCAGACTACTGCTTCGTATGCCCTTGAGGCAGAAGTCAGTGATGACCACAACAGTAAACGTTCTTGCCCCTGACTATGTCCAGTTAGGGGCAAGTACATAAACAAGCTGATGTATGTAGTCCCTTGAGATAGTCATGCCTAGTGACAGCGATGATAAAAGGAAACATTTCCACCCTCAGTTCATTTAAATGAACAACTATTGAAAGCAAACCGCAAACAGGTGTACAACCCCTTAGAGTAATTCGGACTGGCTGCAAGAACTGCTGTGATATGCACTGAGGCAGTTAGGGTTGAATGCCTTGCCTACCCAGCTTAAAGGCACCATTGGGAAGTTTCCGTGCTTGCACAACTTCCCTGCGCTTCCCCAGCGACATACCTACGTGCGTGCTGTACATATCACGAAAACCCGGTTGGCAGCGACCTACTGTGACAGATGTATAGCTCGATCGGGAGTGTTTACTTGAAATCAACTGAAGGCCTTGCAAACTTTGTTTTCAGGCAGCACATGCCCTGTCTATCACACGGCTTTAGAACCGTTGCTGAAGATGAAGACACGGCTACGCCTTCCAATCACATATTAAGTTCCAATCACATATTAAGTGTTCTACGCAAAATGAAGTCCATGCGAGGAACATACTCCACGCAAAATGAGATTGAGTGTTCGATGAATACACCGGTGGTGGAAGCTGCTGTTTACACATAAAAAGTTTCCACCCGTTCTTGTCTAGCAAGGCGAGTGACATAGATAAGAGTGCAAGCAAGCAAGCAAGCGAGAGTGTGCCTAACTCTAGGATATCTTATTTAAGTATGCAAATTTATGAAACCAAGGTCGAGGAGTGATTCGCCAAGAAGTAAAAACCTTCAACCGGCCCGAGGATCTCGCTCCAAACTATCCGCTTGCCCACGAGCATTCGACGGAACAAGCGTTGGGGTAGACAACCGCACGCACCCTTCAACCGTGCCCTTTCCATCCGTTAGCTTTTGCTACTTCAAATCGGTTGGCCCAGTTCTTACAGTTATATGGAGAAGCACATGGGTTGCCTTCGATACAGGAGCAGTTTGCACTGTCCTCCCCCATCCCGGAATCGTCCATATTCTTGCGCATGCTCGCCATTTTATCATTGCCACTGGCCACATATACCCGTTTTGGCGCATCCTCTAGTTCTGGGTCCTCTTGCACAGCGAGGGTGTACTGCTCGTCTATCGCCAGTCCCTTGAAAATCCCGGCCAGCTGCTCCATCTCATCGCCGTCTGCACTGAGAAGCTTCTTACCAAAGTTGCCTTGGAAGGCAAACGAAATGCAGTACTCCTCATCGATGTCCTCCCACTTGAGATTCCCATCTATGACCTTGAATTCCTGTATTTTTCGCACTCCGTTAGCGAGATGCAAGTCATTAAGTCAACCTCAAAAGCACCTGCACGCACGATTGGTGGAGGAGATTGTCAAGTCTAACTCACTTGATTGTAGTGGTTGTATTTAACTTTGCAAGTCCCCTCGACTGGTGGAGGTGGCGGGGGGAGCTCAGGTGTAGGCTCGGCTTCAACAGGTGGATCCGCAGATGCACTGGAGGCAGGGGCATCTTTCTTGGTTTTTTTCACGACTTTCTTCTTGGTGCCCGTCCCCGTGCCAGTTTTCTTGGCAGCTCCAGTTTTTGGTGGCATGCCCTCGGCGCAGATATCAAGTTATCTTTGCACGATTTCAACTAGGAAAAAAATCTTGACGAGGTCGAGGTCTCCCTCGCTCAACTTTCCCAAGTTTTTGTGATACCTACTGTAGTAATGTATGATCGCAACTCGCCACTCATATCAGTCGAGTCTCGAGTCGGGTAAAGCTACCACAACCAGTTGAAGTATCTACTGTACTGTCACAGTATGGTCACACCACAGGCGAGCGGAGGGTTACGGCGTTTTGTCTCCATATACTATTTATCTTATACAACATTTTGCGATATAATCGCCGATAGTCATCATCACCCGAAAGGTTACATCGCGACCGTAAACATACGGTCAGATAGTATCTGCACCATCAGATTCTGTATGCTGACAGGTGTTAACTCGAAACCGACTTAGTTTGAAAAATGACCTTTCAATGTGCATGTCTACTTCCGGTCAAAGCTGTGCTAAGGTCAACTTTTCACGGCGGTTCGATCTATCGGAAGGGTTTCATCTCGTTCGCAGGATTCCCGCCTGCAAGCGAGAGCCCTAGGGTAGGGGTCCCTGCCAGTTCGTTCCCGCCTTTCAATTTGGCGCATCATGCTTGAAAATTGAAAGATTTCCTTCCGATGAATCTTTCAAACTAAAACTTTTCTCTCCGATATACTTCAAGTTTCACTCGAAAACATATCGTCAACGTTCCACTACGGTGGGTACGTTTATCGCTCAGGGTTCGCTTTGATCCGCTGCATTATCCGCCTTGTAGTATGGCGCATCCAAGAGTGGATAAGATGTATGAAAAATATTCCGAAAGTGTTTCTCAAAGACGAAGAAAAGTTTCGCTTAAACGAAACTCTTCTGGGCGTTTTGCGCTCAAAGAAACAGCAGATCAATCTGCTAGTTCTGAAGCGCCATCCCGGATGTGCCGCGGGGCTCGAAGCGTGTGAACCAAATGACCAAATGAAACACAGATGCACACATACAGCGTTGAAAATATGTTTAAGTCGTTGTTATTACTATTTCTTAGCGTTCCCTTCGGCAGGATACCGAAGGGAATGCCGTTTTGCGGATGCCGGTTCCCGCTTCCGCCACACGAAGCGGGGAATCCGGGATCTGCTTCCAGTCACCGAATCTGTGCGGGGATGCTTCCTAGCGTTCATAATACCTTATATTAAACATTACTCGCTTCTAATATATCGCGAAGAGTTATCAATCTCTTCATTAATCTACCCTGCTGCACTAGGTTTTCACAGTGTAAAGCGCTTAAGAAGCGCGAACGGGAGCGGACAGATTCCAGAAAGATACCGGTGCGATTTCAATAACGGTTTAGATGTCCTTTCGATGTAATCGAACGGCTGTACGGAATTTGTAAACAATGAAAAATATAATTCGCATCTGAGGATTTTCATTACACTCTTAATACGCCGTACGGCAGTTTGCCAGAGTTCTCCATCATTATCTTCATCCACGAAAGCAGTCGGATCAAGAATTCGCTAAATCCAGATCGTTCAAAGTAATTTATATTTCGAGTATATTCGATGCATCTTGAGTCAGAAGATGGTGTATAAAATGATGTTCATTACAAACGAAAAACGCCGTAAGGGTGTGCGTGTCAGCGAAAAAGTATGAAGAAATAAAAAACACATCAGAATTGAGATGATCGTCGATCGAGATCGGATATCTGTCGTGTGATCTCTTCATCTCCAACTGGATTCTGTATGGGTGTATTTTCGATAATAGATTAGAATATCTAAGCGTGGCGTAAAATGTAAATTCTCAATAATAACATTAAAAAAATCATGATAAATAACAGCTGCCTCCGAGAGTCAGACGAGAGTGATAAGAGACTAGAGAGGCCAACGTGAAACGAGAGGGGAAACTACGCCTGCGCCTGCAAATGAAGGTGGTGACGAACCTGCGAGTGGAGCGCAATGGCATCGCAAGAAGCTGAGCACAAGGATTGTTGGAAGCCAGCGCCAGATGCTTTGGTGCCGCAGGAGAACGAGGGCGAGGAGTTTCCGACGCTTGGCATCCCTCTCGCCGAGTTGCGAGACTTCATCCAGCAATACCAACAATGCGTGCAGTACACGACCGCGGAGGTTTGTGAAAAGATTGTGAAGCTCGCAACCGCGGAGATAAAATGCAGCTACGTTGAGCTCTTGCGCGATAAAGGCAGGCGCTTGGGCCCGGCGACTGTGTTCGTATCGCACGCATGGCGGTACCTCTTCTCGGAGTTCACTGAGACGGTGCTGGCTCTGGAGCACACGGAGGAGCAGCCAGAGGATATATTCCTGTGGATCGATGTGTTTTGTGTGAATCAACATAAGACTGCCGAGCGCGACTTTGCGTGGTGGAGCACCACATTCCGGGAGGCAGTGCGCGATATCGGGCACACTCTCGTGGTGCTGTTGCCGTTCTCCCACCCGGTCCCACTGGCGCGCGCGTGGTGCCTCTTTGAAATCTTCAGCACAGTGGATACATCCGCCAGACTGGACCTACGGATAGGGACATCTGAGGAAAAGAAATTTATTACAGAATTGAGTGAGGGACGTTTCGATTTCGATAGCTGGGCTGCGGCGGTGAACTTGGAGGACGCGGAGGCTTGGGATCCCCATGACCGTATGCAGATAATGGACGCTGTGCATGCGTCAGTAGGGTTTGTAGGTCTGAACACGTGCGTGATGGAGGCGATGCGGGACTGGCTGGTAGTGCAAGGACGCCAAGCACTATGGGCGATGTCGGAGCCAAATCGCTCGTCCTCTGAGTTAGTGGTCAACCTAAGCCGCCTGCTGCACAAACAAGGAAAGAACGCTGAGGCCGAGCCACTGTGCCGCGCAGCGCTCGAGGCCAGGCGCGCCAATCTTGGCGCTGAGCACCCTGACACCCTTAGGTGCCACAACCTGTTGGCAAAGCTCATGAGCCTCCAGCGCAGCACGGAGGCTGAGGCACTGTACCGCGAGGTTGTAGAGTGCCGGCGTAAAATTCTCGGCGCCGATCACATGGAAACTCTCGATTCCATTAGTGGTCTAGCTCAGGTACTCAGCTTCTCTGGCAGGGACAGTGAGGCAGAGCCGCTTCTCCGCGAAGTTCTGAATGGCAAGCGTGACCAGCTCGGCGCCGACAGTGTGCACACCCTGGCCTCCGGCAATAACTTAGCGAATCTCCTGTTAAAAAAAGGCCACTTTGAAAGCGCAGAGCCGCTGTTCCGCGAGGTGTTGGCTGGGAGGCGTGCAAAGCTCGGCGCCCGCCATCCAGAAACCCTGGCCTCTATGAACAATTTGGCGAACCTGCTGAAGGATCAGAAAGTTACCCACAATGAGGCTGAGAGCTTGTTCCGCGAGGCACTGGATGGCCGGCGCGCCAAGCTCGGTGTCCGCCACAGTTTGACCCTTGCAACGATGGCCAACCTCGCCAATCTGCTGACCGCCCAGGGGAAACTGCAAGAGGCAGAGCTGCTATACAGCGAGGCTCTGCAAGGGCGTCTTGGCGCTCTTGGTGAGAGTCACCCGCAAACGCTCGCCTCCATGAATGACTTCGCCAGGTTCCTGTTGAAGCGTGGAAAGCTGGGCGAGGCGGAGAGGCTTTACCGCAAGGCACTCGAGGGAGCCGGTATAAGATTTGGCGCCAACCATCCAAGTACCCTTGATGCAGTGGTGGCACACGCTAAGGTGCTGCAGCAATGTGGGGAGCTGGATCAGGCAGAGCTTCTGTTCCGAAAGGCACTCAAGGGTTGGAGTGACATGTTTGGAGCCGGCCACTCAAAAACTCGTGCTGCCACAAATAGCCTTACTGCGCTGAAGGGGAGACGGAGCAAGTTACTGAGAGAGAGAGACAGTGCTGTGGTCTCCAAGGTATGCAGTGCGAAGGCGGAAAGTGACACAAATTTAGACAGTGCTGTGGGCTCCAAGGAGTGCAGTGCGAAAGTGGAAAGTAGTGCATAGTGCGGCACTGCTTACGTGCACACTAGTGTTGTTATAGTAGACACGACTACAGTACTTTGAGAGGGCAGAAGGCTCGAGAGGGAAGCGTGCGGTGGCAACTGCCCATCCTTTTTCATATGTAGGATATTCGATTACATGCCCTATTCATGTTACAAGCTGTACCAGATCACCGTTCATTTCTCATTATCTATGATTCCATACCGGGATAAAATGCATGTGCAATGTCGCCCTCGCATATATATATATATATACACACACACACGTGTTTGTGTATGCTTTTTGTATACGTGTATGTGTTTTTGTATACATGGGTGGTATATCTTGCTGCGGTTCTCCTCTGCAGATATTTGTATTTAACCATCGATTGAATGGTGATGGTAAGCATCAACTTCTTTGTTGAAGCAGTCTCGCCAAGGTATGTAAAACATTATCAATATGTTATTAAGCGTGTCGTCAGCTACTTTCGCACACCCCGGCATATGCCATCCACAGAGCCGATGCGTTCCGGGTTCTCATCCGCATACATGGCATTCGCATCGGCGAAGGTATCGTGCAAGTAAATTGTCACTCTGCTTTCGATTTTGCCTGCGGCCGCGGTATAAAAAAATCGAAGATGCGGAAGAATTTCTAGTGTGAAAAGTGGGTATTATTGGTAGTGTAATGACAGTTCCAGTATTTTTAAACATCAAGGGGAAAGACATGGTCCATGCCCGTCGACTTTTGTGCAATACATTATGCGGAACTGTACCACCTGTTCTTATGAACGAAAAACAGAATGCGACGGATGACTCTTGGCAAGATAGTTTGGCCTGATTGAGTATTGTTCAAAGGACTCAAGTGATCTACGACTCTTTACGAGGCGGATTCTTGAAAAAGTTGCTGGAAATGACACGGTGGACACCAACAGTGTCACCTGTCACCTCCTTTGGTAGTCTGGTGACCGTCAGCACTTGTTGGTCCGAAGCCCAACTACTGTATTTATGTATATATCTTTTTTATCACAAGCACACTTTACCGTTCTGATCCGAAACCCCAGTTCTAGGGTTTATCTTTTAGGTAGATATATTACAAGTCTAAGTTATATATCTAGCAGGTTATGGGCCCACCACGCTCTAAGTTATATATCTAGCAAAAGTCTTGGCATGAACACAGGCTGATGCAAAGAGACCATTCTCGGGGCAAGGAAACTACATGCTTCGTATGACTGCTAAGCGCATTCTTATCCATCACAAATGTAACCTCAGTCACATGCAGTCTTTTCTTCCCATAAATTTCCGCTCATGCATAAGGTGAGGCCATCCGGATCAACCCTAGGTTGTCGTAAACCTGAAACCGGTTTAAACGCTCGCCGCCCTCCGAAAAGGGTGTAAACCAGGTTTGTGGTGTAAACGCTGGTGCTGCACCCTCATGTATTGCCCCGCGGACAAGGTACCCTGATTCATTGAGTTTGATTAGTTGTTTTTATATTATATCATGAGCAAGTCCGCAACCCAGCACACTATAAGCAACATAACATACGGTATGCTGGCTGTAGTTAGCTCAGCATGTCGACCACTCGACTGGCGGATATTTCGTGGAACCCCCACCCGTGTCCAGTCCTGCCTCAATGACTAGTTTAAATGCGCGATGTTGGGTACGTCATGGGAATAAATGACTCCGTGACATCGCGAGCGGAAATCGCGATGCGACCATGATCAGACATGGCGTCAAACTATCGCATCTCGTTTTGCCGTCGATTTCTAGCTAAATCGTATCGCGCCAGTTATTTATATCAGTTCAGAGTTTTCAGATTAACAGTTCACGTTTCTCTCTTCCAAGCCCACACGATAGCGACAGCAGAGCGCAACCGCATATGATAGATTGGCAAAGCATAGTGTTTGCACAGCAAATGATCGATTAGCAACGCATACGATGATGTTTGCAGGTTTTCGAGAACGCCGTCAGTCAACTCGGCGCAGTCCGCAAGCAACACGATTCTCACGGAAGAACTCCGTCACCGTCACCTCCTTGCCCAAGGCGCAGGTGCACGCGAGAGACGCCCGGTGCTCCACCGTAAGAAACTTGCTGAGAATCGGCACACCAATGTCGCCCACGCCGAGAGTGTCAAACAACCCCAACCTCGGCGATGCGGGCGTCGCTCCTACATCCTCGCGAGATGCACTTCGCTGAACACGCCCACCCGACCCCCCAGCGATCAATGCCGCTCTATCTCACAGTCAAACACGACTCGACAGGTGGATTCCTTAGACGTTGCAAGGGCGAGGTCGAGTCAGGGCGCTCACCGGCAAGGCCTCGGGGAAGGAAGCGATGGCCGAAGAATCACAAGATGCTGACTTGGCGCGAGCCAGGGTGTGCTCATCGGTATCTCCGGGCTGCACTCCTCGGTGGCTACTGCCCGACAGTCCTTGAGATAGGACTGAAACCCGTTTCAATCATATCTCAAGGACCGATGTTGCTATAATTTTTTTAACCGTCCTCTCCGGGTGTTTTTGGCGCCTAGCCACTGAATGGTAGTCTCATTAGGGTCCAAACTAAGTATCCTTAATCGCCATTTGCCTTATATCTTGATTATGTGTCTATATCCAAACGTTTTTTGACGATGAACCCACCAAAATTTGAATCTCGAAACTTGCAACACATTCAAAACCATCTCATATCTTTCGAAAATTTTTATCCAATTGAAAACAGGGTCAATTGAGCGGCCCAAGCATCCAAACTTCATCCTGATAGCATACCCAATCATGCTTACCTAATTATACGCGCTGCGGCGCTGGCAGTCTCACATTGGGCATATATATGCATTCCAATCCACCTTGCACCTGTAAAAAACATTTATGATCCAAGCGTTTACAATGTTTTTACCACCTCAAAGTGATCATAAACATTGAAATTGACACTCATTCCTAAGATCGTCACTGTTGACACTTTGGTATGTCAATGTATATATATATATATATATATATATCAATTTAATTTTTGGGAGCTTATTAACATGCCCATACTTCATAGTTTCCTGCACAGAATTCATATGCGCAGTCGAACGTCGAGAATATTTCCACATGCCATTTTCATGAAATCCGAATTTCGTGAGAGGGATGTCATTGTGTGAGGTGAATATATGGACGAAATGAAAGTTACGAGAGGTCGTACGTTTAAGAGAGCACGAATAGGTCATAATGCTGTCGACTACCGCCACTAGAAGCATGGGGGTGGCCCATACCAAGTGCTAGCGATGCTAGCGCACTCCGGTCCTTGTGTTAGGACCGGCCAAATTAATTAAAATTCAGCGAAAATACCCCCACCTCTTCACACATAGTAATAACATATCTACACCGAATAAACCACCCAGCCAACCAAGCTGGTCAAAATAATTGTTGGGACCCACCCAATAATGATCCCTAAGCACTCATATGCTATGTTTTTCGAAAAAACGGACCCTATAGCCCCAATTCGCTTCGGTCCTTGTGGTAGGACTGAAGCTTCGGGCAGTAGCCATCGGAGGTGAGGGAAGGCGTCCACGAGGAGCTGCCGCGCTGCCGCTGTTGAGTGGCGCTTGTTCGGGAAGCGAAGTTGCGCGCTGCATAGTAGGAATGCCATGTCCCCGAAGCAAGGCGCAGGGGCCTGCCAGCCACTCCCAGTCAGGCTCCAAGTAACATACCTAGCATGCTCGACATCTCGGGTTGCAAGCGGCTGAGCTGGGTTGCGGTGAGAGGCGCACTGCCGCAATTGGGTCATCTCGGGCGCTTGCGCATGCGCGGGGGACCCATCGTGGCCGTGGCCTCTTGCGCTGAGCTGCGAGAGCTGCTAGCTGAGCTGCGAGCACGCACGGCAGCTGCCTCCTTTTCCTTGCGGCTCGACGGTGATGGCGGTGATCAAGTTGCATCGCCCCTCTCAGCAATATTGTCTATATTGTCGACGCCGGATCCACATTTAGAGATGGAAGTGTTGGATCTCATCATTGCACCAGGTGAGCTAGCTTTGCGCTGAGCTCTGATATGGCAATTGCACTTTGACAATTTTCCTGTGCCCACTCCCAAGTGTTCTTCCAAGCCGGTGAATGCTAACACTTCCGTTTGACGAGTCCTGCCAGGTTTCAGCGAGATCGCATGGCGGTGTACGATGACTAGGCTGCACGCGTGTATGCAATCACTAGTTAGACTCAGTCAAACAGTGTCGAAGCTGTGGTGGATTCCAGTCCTATTTCGATTTGAAAAGGATAGTCCCGCAAAAAGCATTGTATTCACTCATCAAGAGCGCGTGGTGCAGGTAATGCAATTGGACCAGGCGGAGCGAAGGCGCTGGCCGTTGCACTCACTCCGAACGAGGAGGGGGTACTCAACGGGTCCTTGAACACACTGGACCTCCGTGGTAAGAATGTTCACATTTTGGGCTTCCCCATTCCATAATGTGGATCCCTAGGCATCGCGGCCATTCGCATTGTCCATATTTAATTGGCTTCATATCAAGAATTGCATTACAATGCGCAGAGGGGCCACACTTTGATTTTTCATCCAGGGCAGTCTAGTACTATATCTAGGATGTTCAACGGGTCGTGAATCTAAACAGTACGCAATTTCCCGCATTTTGCTGCTGGTTTCTGCTAATATATGTGACCAATCGTCAAGACCTGAACTTGTCTCAACTGCGTGTGGTGCAGGCAATATAATTGGAAATGAAGGAGCGAAGGCGTTGGCCGTTGCACTCACCCCGAATGCGGAGAGAGTGCACAACGGGTCACTGAGCACGCTGGATCTGCACAGTAAGTCCCTTTCCCCAATGCGCCTTTGTGTTCAATGGGTTGCTGATCACATTTGATCTAGGCAGCAAGTCCCTTTCCCCAATGCGCGTGTGCTCAACGGGTCGCGGATCACGCTCGACATGGCACGTCGTATCCTTGGCTCCAGCGCATGGCAGATTATCAATATCTACAATACGAACTATAAAGCTACCCCTTTGAAGCAACGCAAGGCAAGCCGCATGTCGAGATATTTTGCAAACTTTGCGAGCTTACGGCTATCATCTCTTCGAGAGTAATTGTGAGCTTTCATAACACGACACACTGACGACAACCGCGCACGTCAGCAGCAACAATAATGAACAATCTCTGTGTGGCTATGGATACAATGCATTTTGCGAATTTTCGATCGTCAATTAATTTTTGAATGCCACGACTGTATATGTACATTAGGGTTGCCGACAGAGCGATAGTGAAAGTTTCAACCTTTCACCCGACGTACACGTACCGTTTCAACAATCATTTCACTTCATCCTGGATCATATTCGAACACCAATTGTTTCGTAGATTATGTGCCGTGAAAGAGTACAATACTGTACGGCACGTGTCGCTGCGCAAACAGTTGCGCGTAGGATATGCATGGCACAAAGCGACGTCTCGGTAAGATACTGCAAAAGCTGTACACTCATTGCTTTCGGCTTCAAACCCAGGGTGGAAGCAGCCGAGGCCAACTCATACTCTCAGGTTAAACGCTCTGAAATACGGGCGCGCTATGCTAACAAATTTGAACGATGGGAGTCCTTGTTCTACTGAGTTCGCGACAAGATGTGATGGCGTGCTCGTGAAAAGGTGGTGCTCAGGAGGTGAAGTACAAAGCGATTCAGGAGCTGCGCCCAAGCCGGATGACAAGACAGATGTGCGCTCGATACTGGGGCTTATGAATTATTACAAAGGCCTGGTAGGGGAGCCTGGGGGACCAAACTTCTTTGAGCTCGCGCGCTCGCTCAGCGACCTGCTCAGGGCTGTTCCATTAATTGTCGCAAGGGGGGTTAGGATTTTCGTTTTTGTCCGCTGGGGGTGGGGTCGAGAGATGCTGCTGTCACTGGGGAGAGGTGTTTTTGTCCGCCGGGGGAGGGGTCAAGGGCATGTAACCCCCCAGGTTGCGACAATAAATGGAACAGCCCGCAAGAAGGACGTGGTGAACATCAATGAAGCTTGGGGGACGGACGAGCAGGACGAGTCGCTGCAGAAGCTGAAGGACGCCTTATTATGCTGATGGAGATGCTTGAGGCCTATCGACTACAGCAAGCTCAACTTTCTCTACACCGACTGGAGCAAGTATGGCATTTGTGCGATGCTTGGGCAGAAGGACGAGCACGGGGTGGAGCATATCTGGGTGGCCATCAACCGTTCGCTGTCGAAGACTGAGAAGCAGTATGCAAGCTTCCAAGGGGAGATGTTGGCTGTGGTGTGGGCGGTGCGCACATTGAGACCGTACCTGCATGTTGTTCACTTCACGCTGGTCACGGATCACTCTCCTTCGACAACGCTAATGGAGAAGGCTGACCTACAAGGCCAGCACTTGCAATGGGCGATCGCCCTTCAGGCACGCTGCCTCGCCGACCGGAAGAGTTATACCAACGTGTCGCCAAGGCCAAGTTCAAGACGACTCTGGGCGCCACCAAAGCTTCGTTTCCATCAGATTCCCAGGGCCTCGGACGAGGACAGGGACACGACAACGTTCTGGTGGGGAAACCAATTGTCGTATCGGTACACCTCAATGCCGTTTGGGGCGGCAGGGGCTACTGCAGCTTTCATCAGAGTCATGGACTACGAGCTTCGGGCGCTCACACATTGTACCGTGGCCTACGTGGATGACATCGTGATTTATTCAGACGCGGCAGAGCAGCACCTCAAAGATGTTGAGGCGGTGCTTCGTACCTTTGGGGATGCTCGCTGGGATCAGGCTCCACTCGGGCAAGTCAGCCTTTGGCTCGGCTGCTGTGGACTTCTTGGGCTTATTTCGCATAGGGCACGCCCGCCCCTCAAGGCGCTCACTGATGGCTGGATGACAAATCGTAGGGTGGGCCCCAAACTGGGCAGTAAGTTTCGGGTGTGTGGCCATCGAATGCATATACCTCGTGCAGTTTCTCCCCTTGATTCGCAAGTTTCGACGCTTGGTTTGACGATGATGAGTGGGAGTCGCCCAACCTTTTCCATACTGAGCGCGGCATTTATTCCCGAACACAAGAACGCAATGCCATCATTGCGGCGCACTTCGCAATGTCTACAAATCACGCCACCATTGGGAACCGCTTGCGAGAAGGCCGTGGTCCATCATCCTCAACAAGCATGCCAAACTTGGGCAATTTTTGTGCCACCGCCCGCTTTTTTCCAGAAGATTTATCATGAGTGGGCAGGCCTCTGGGAGAAAAGCTTGGCCAAACACACGCGCAATATTGGCTGGAATGCCAGGAACAGTCCGAGGATGGCTCCACCAAAAATAAGAAGGCCTCCCTCCCTTCTGCTTCATCGATCCGAACCGATCAGGCAAGCTCACCGGCACCAACGGGCCTCTCCGAATATTTATTGAACGCTGGCGGCAGAAAGCTCTTGCCAAGGTGCCTTCGTCAATATACAAAAACCAAGATTTCCAATCGATCGCGGATGCTGCATTTTGGTGAACAAGTGTACACTTCGGCGAGCTCGGCAAACCGGCTTGGCGATTCACGAAAGTGTGCTCTCGCTATCGCGAACCATCGTCATTTTGGCGAGTCCTGCAATTGATTATAATGAACAATGATGTGTGAAATCTAAGTGTGTTGTGGCAACACGGGTACTTTGACCTCGTTCCGGGCATGCTATTCGCGCGCGCCGGTGCGGCACCACCTTTGCCACAATTGCCGATTACAACGATGTATAGCTTAACAAAAATTATATCCTAACAAAGTTATGCAGCATTGCTACACCGATCTGCAGCTTTTTAATCTGATGTCCTTCAGGAACAACCTCCGCGTCATAGCTTGCGCTTGCTAAAACGCGAAACACTCCATAAATAACGTCCGTCTATATTAAATGCCAGTGATCACATCAAAACGGTACACCATACCATCAAGTCAAATTTACGGTGATGTTTTTAATTATTCCTGGAAAATAGTGATTGCTTTAGTCTCTCGTGCAAGGCAGTGCTATGTACTCATGCGACGATTGCAAACGCATGCTATTCATTGCTGAGCATACCGCATTGCCTGAAAACTCAATAGAGTCTGCCCGTCTATGTGTGCAATCCCATTCTAGTCGAAGATATGTTCTTTGAGACCTGACAGTATACATCCATGTTTGATGTGCGTTGGAAATGCAGATCTTCTGGGAGACTTTCTCCGCAGGAAAAACAATTCAACTTGCAATATCAACATGCATGCATAACTCGTATCACGTGGTAAAAAGCAACATTCTTAGCCTCCAATGAAGTGTCCCTGGAAGGCGCCACTCGCTGCAATATCCGCCAAACAACAGCTCGCGCCACCTCAAGATTGAATTTTGAGTCAACCAGTACTGCTCCGACGACACTCTCCACAATATCTGCAAGCACCTTTGGCACCTTTGGCACATTTTTGGAAGTGCTGTTGTGGAGAGTGTTTGATTGTTCCGTCCTTTCTGTAGCATGCCTCGGTTGAGCTTCGCCCGATTTGACATATGTCTGAGGATTGCACCAGACGGTCCCCTGCTCGTTGCACTGTTGGGCATTAAGATGCGCCCTTGCGAAGTTGTCAATCCCCTCACAGAGAGCTTGAGAGTTATGTTGCAGATATTGGGACATCTTCAACTCAAGGGCCACCTACATAATCACAGAACACGCATACCCATCACTAGATCTGGATGGAGCCGCCACACACCATCTTTAAGCCACCCATAACGTGCCAGGAGTCTCACTTACTAATCAGTTATTGAAAGATTTACTTGTATTCTTGCCGCTGCCAGGGGTGTGTCTCCCCTATCATCGTGACCGTATACGCATCAAACGATCTGCATTAAAGCGCGATTTTTCAAAACATGTGTGAGAACTTCTTGAGGCATCGTGACTGCCACGTGGCATGCCATGTCACGCACAGATATGCGCCGCATGTTACCACGTGCACTCCAGAATAATGGGGATGCCTCGATTCACCATCAAAAAAAGAAAAAAGAGACGGCCCTTTTTCGGGGTGTGGGGCTTTAAGTCCCCATGACGATTCACCATCATAACAATGGTGCCACTTCAGCAGCACTTGCTTCAGGCGGGTGACACGAATCATGCGCGGTCAAAGCCTTCAGCCTGACCGCACTCCAAGCTATATCCCACTATTGCTTTGCTCGGCTATATCCCCTTAATTGCAGCAGGCTGGGAGCCTTGACCTCAAATCCCATTCCAATGCATGCCACATTTCAGGAGAATATCAGCCGCCTGAACAGCACAAACTCAAACGCAATGAACCGATGACTGGATCAAAATCTCTCAATCGATCGGCTCTCCGCCGCTTCATTCCATTTCGTCTAATCCCATTTCGCGCGCATACGCTATCTGTGGCGGCTAACATGGTCTTGGGATGCCGCGCCACCTAAACGATTCGATTAGAACGGTAGAAAGCTGCGCACCTCTGCCAAATGGTTGTTGTTCACCAGGAGGGCCCGGCCCTCGCTCAGCATCCCCTCGCAGCACTCGAGGAGCCCGCCGCTGCACAAGCGCTCCATCACAAGGAAGTCCAAAACCGCATCGCCCAGAAACTCGAGCCGTTGATATGAGGGCAATCCCGGGGTTCGCGGATCGGACGGCTGACATGTGACACACGACGCATGGCACATGCTCTCCTGCAGCAGCGCCAGCCTCCCTCCCCTCCCCACAGCCACTGCTCCTCCCTGCGCTCCCGCGAAGGTGTAGCCTAAGGCTGTTTCAAGGCTGCCGAGCGCTGCCTCCCCCGGCTCTACATTCACCTCCTGGCAAGTGTGCGGGTCCCCACCCGACCCGCCACTGCCGCGCTTCATCTCGTTTGTCATGTCTGCAGCGCTGACGTGGGGCACCCGCTGCCGATTCAAGGCGACACATGCTGCGGCGAAGCTCTCCACCTGCTCCTCGGAATGACGCACAGCGCCAAGCCGGCAGGCTGCTCTCAATGCACGCGATGGCCCAAAAGTGGTGAGTACAGCCCCCAGCACCGCCTCGAAGCTGTCTGCCACAACCTTCATCGAGCACTGCTGCTCTTGGGTGACGTCATCGGAATCTCTGCTTGTGTCATTTTCAGCACCCGATTCCGCGCTGATAGCTTGACGGGAAGGGCCCCCGGCCTCACGCTGACAGGGAGGAGACGCAGGCTCTGCTACCATGTGCAGTGGGCTGGTTCGCAGAAAGCGATGAAGCCCGGCGGTCGTGGCTAGCTGGATGAGCCGTTCATTGGACACAGCCGCGGCGCGGAGGAGGGTGAGTTGGCCATCGTCAGCCGTTGGATGCTGCATGAAGATCTCCTGACTCACCGCGTACTTCAAGAAGGAATCGCCGAGTACTTCCAGCCTCTCGTAGTTGCTGTCCTCGAAACAGCTCGGCGCTGTGGTGGCGGCCATCAGTTGCTCCACGAGCCGCAAGTGCAGATTCGCATCGCCGGCCTCCACGCCATCCTGCCGAGTGCCAAAGCAAAGTGGCGCGTCAGCCGGTTGTTTGACCGATACAGGGCGCCCTAGGGCGCTACTAACTGCAAATGGTCACCACTCCTTGCTGCCCAAGAACGCATTTGGCTGCACTTCCACAGCGCTCCGGAGATAAGCGCTGCAGCAGCATTTGACGTGGCGGGTTCGGGAAGCTCCCAGGTTGGCCCAATCACATGCCAGCAAATTAGTTGCGATCCAATACGTTGGCATGGAACCCAATGCCCAGGTAGGAGACACAAAAAAAAATCTAACCAACCTTGAGCGTGACATCGTAACACACTCGCAGTATCCCTGAAGGGGTCTGCACGAGCGGTGGGGGAGTCGCATGTCTCGAGGCATCAGCGCCGTGCGCTCAGTCGAATTGTACAATCAATCTTGATCGACGCATAACCTCTCGTAGAATATCGATCAACTGAATGCGCTGGCGCTGCTAAGATTGATTTCCTCCTACGGATCAGTCAGAACGAAATGCACAAATGTGGCACCTCCGATCATTCAGCTGGATCAATTCCGCCGGTGCCACGTCACCAGCGGGCGCGCCGCTGTAAGTCACAGTCTTCGAAGCGCTTCACGCCAACGTGAATTATCTCACGATAGAATTTTGGTTTACAACTTTCTCGGCGGGTGGCTCTGCCGCTGGAGAGCACCCCCCAAGAGTTGCCGCCGCCATCCCACGGCTGGATTCAGCAGATTGTTCTACTGGCGCCAGCATGCAGGCCGGCAAAACTACACGAACGCAAAACACATAAAACACACACAGGGAAGACGTTGAATTCCCGTTGAAGAAATGTTCTCGTTGAAAATTTACAGTTTTTCAACTACAGCCTTCTGTGAGCACGGGGGGGGCACACAGCCACGTGATGCCCGCACCATCAGCCAGGCGCCGAGCTCCGCGGCGAGGAGAAGGGCCTCCAGCTTGCACACCACCGATCTGAGCTCCAGCGCAGAGCGCCACATTTCAGCGGGGACGGCCACCCGCCGACACACCCCGAGCGGCAAGTGGATAGCGTGTCCGCGCCGCTGCTGCTTCTCACCATGCTCTGCTCGGGAGGGCGCCGGGCTGGGCGCTCCCGCAGACCCGCCTGCTGCGGGCGAGGATGGTGGAATTAAACAGCTGCTGCGCACGACGGGCGTGTGGGTAGCTTCCACAAGCAGCATCTCCCTCTCGAAGAGCTCCGAGCACTCCGGGTGGCGGGCCTGCGCCCGGCACATACCCGCGTGTCGCTCCGAGATATACAACGGGTAGTAGCTAGTAGGCACAGGGACCAATCAGGAAACAGCTTGTTTGTGTTAATACGTCGCGCCACGCGCAGCAGGGGAAGCGGGGAGACACCGAGTGCGCTCTTTGCTCATCCCCCAATGAGAATCTGATGGCTCTGGCATGCAGCGTGTGCTGCGCCGGCCAGCGGGATCAGTGCGGAAGCGACCCAGAGAACTGCATGACAAAAAGCCACCGGGCACACGTGGGAATGTGGGAAGTGGCCATGGGGATGATGGTCTGGCATCCGAGCATCGCTCTCCGGGAAGTGAACGATACTCCGAGGTATGCACACAACCTTATCTAAGGAAGGATTTGTTGGCAATCTACGCGCCCCTAAACATCGAAGCGCAATTCAGAAAAATAGGTGCGGGACGTAGGATGGTACTCCGCGTGATTTCCTTGGAGTAGCTACGCGGCAGCTACCAATCGCTCAATCAGTTGCTAGCAGTGTGGAGGCAGCATATGCGATTGAGCCCGAGTATTGAGTGCTGAGAGCGCCAGGCGCAAAGCACGCATGTTCAGGGCGAGCATGGACGGATCGGACAATCCGGTCTGGGAAGTTTGCGAGCGCGCAACCGATGCCAAATGGATGTTCTCCCTGTATGCTGCACCTGCCCCTGTATGATGCAACTGCCCCTGTATGATGCACCTGCCCCTGTTTGCTGCGCGGCCCCCGTGCGGACGATGCACCTGCCAGTAGTCGAAATAGGTTGCAGGTGGCGAGATCTCCTTTTGGGCGAGCCTTCTCGCCATGCCCGGCTCAAGGCGTGCGTCCATCGTCACATCCCCCGCTTCGCCGCCAACATTCCTGTCATCAGTACGCAAAAGGCATCCAGATTCAAAGTGATGGCTCGAAGCCACCTGTCAGCCACCTGTCAGCCGCCTTTTAGCCATCTCACGCTTTTCGCCCGATGCGAAAGGGGCGGGACGGCGGCGGCAGCGGCGGCGCAGATTTACGGAGTATATTGTGGCGTCGTTGGGACGCCTCTGGTAAAGGGTGGCAGGCCATCGCCCCACATTCCACGAGTTTCTATGCTGCTGCTCTTCTGATGTAGAGGGACGCGTGCAAATGGGGACGAGGAAAACCCCAACGCCCGATAGTAATGCCGAGAGTATGCCGCATGCATACGCTATGCATGGATCCCCCAATGCCCGATACTAGGAGAGCGCCTCGTCGCCCTGTGGAAGTAATGGAGTGAGACGGCTGACCTACAGCGCGCCATCACAGGAGTGGGCGCATGCTTCTCTTTTGCACACGGGTGTGCGCTGCCAGGACCGCTTTTTGCAGCCACGTCACACCACTTTGCAGCATCTGTTGCAGAGTTGGGCAACGCTGAAGGTACGCATCGCTGTTGCACCCAGGCAATACCACCAGCCTCGGGAGCTCATTTATTTTTTTGAGGGGGTGGGGGTCTGAGTGGCTCGCCTCGCACCGGCAGAGCAGTAGGGTATCAGGATCACACAGCTGAGTCATCAAACATCCAGAGGTTACTTGCGCCTCGCTCCTCCAACCCATCGCTATGCCCCGGCATCGAATTTGAGTTTCCGACACTTTGCTCTCGTCACTGTTCGCAGCGCTGTCCGCCGTCGTCGCTACGGAGGCAGAGCGAGCCCATGGCATGTGCGCATTTCTCATGACGTTCCAATCGAGCCACATGTTCTCAGCCGCGGATGGGACGGCCTCTGCTCTATTGCACGTGGAGGAAGCGCTGGCAAATTGGGGAGAGCGGTCAATTAGAGGTATTATGAGGTATCTGCAGGCACAGATTCCGCCACACCTCACTCAGCTTGACTGCACGGCCGTCTGATGGCGTGGGGCTTCGATGCATCGCGCTGGCATTGGAGTCCTTCGTTGGATTCTCAAGGCTCGAGTCATCCTACTTCAGGCATCTCAACAAAGGAGCTGTCCGCCTCCTGAGATGTGGGCCTACCCGACAGGAGCGTGAACACTGCCGCAAAAGCCACGTGGCACTGGGGATGAACACTCTGAGCACGGCTGCCCGACTATCAATGCAGCGGCAGAAATGTAGGGTCACATGCATAATCGCAGATGATAAGTGAAGTAGTTGTGAGCAGTGGCCAACCGCAGCTTGCTCTGCCTGTGGAGTCCAACAGTTTGCTGTCCAATGCTTTGTATGGTTAGAGATCCGTCACCCAAGGGACTCCAAGCCCATTATCACACACACACACCGGGGGGTGGTCCTGAGCGTAGGCTTGATGGTGGGGAGATAGCTCGAGCAGCTCGGCTTCAGAGACACAGCAGCAGTGCTCCAGCAGTGCAGTTACAGAGGGGCTCAGGTGGCCCAGCGAGGCTTAGGGGGTCCCATTCTTCACTGGTGAGCGCCGGAGAATCCGGATAAGTGTCCCGAAGTGTGTGCCGAATCCTTTGATCCCGGCGGGGGTACATAGTGCAGCCGGTCTTCTGCGGCTACGGGGTGCCAAAGGAGTCGGTCCAAGGATAAGCACACATACTGAACGGCATGAGATCAGCCAACAAAAGCCAGCCCACCATCATCCCACTGGATGTGAGAAGCAAATCAGGAGCAGGGCGGGGCCGTGACAAGATACCACCAACTCATACATATTCCCAACCCACATGCAAAGCAGCATGGAATGCTGATACGATGTGACCGATCATCGCCCAACAATTGTTGGTCCCAGGGTTATGGAGTAAGCGGACCCTGCTGGCATGCCCCCCAGTGGCTCACGGTCGATGGATGGGACCCGTTGGTCCATGGCTATGTCATGAATGCAGTCACACCACACAGCATGGACACCCCATGTCAAAAAAAGGAAACATGCGGGCACCTAAGTGCTCCCCACAAAATTCAAGGGAAAACACAGAAGGTGGACTTTACCACCCTCTGCCTCTCCTTGCAGCAAAGGCAGACGAATCCACCGAGCCCTCCAAAAGGCAGTGCCCGTCAGAATGGCACCACAGGGACAACCGCCTCCCAAAACCCACTTCCACCCGGCGGCCGTCCCCGTTCACAGCGATGCGCCAGTACCTCACATCTGAGTCAAAGAACACGAGTCCCGCGGCACGTGTAATGACCATGAGCACTGGACACGGAGAGGGAGCAAGCGTCAGACGAATCCAAGACACTCCCAAATAGCGAGCCGCAGACGAATCCCCGACGCCCTCAAAGAGTCTAAGCACACACACACTGAATGGCATGAGATCGGCCAACAAAAGCCAGCCCACCATCATCCCAGATGTGAAAAGCAAATCAAGAGCAGGGCGGGGCCGTGACAAGATACCACAAACGCATACATATTCCCAACCCAAATGCAAAGCAGCATGGAAAGATGATACGATGTGACCGATCGTCGCCAAACAATTGTTGGTCTCTGGGTTACGGAGTAAGCGGACCCTGCTGGCATGCCCCCCAGTGGCTCCCGGTCAGCACACACACTGAACGGCATGAGATCGGCCAACAAAGCCAGCCCATCATCATCCCAGTGGATGTGAAAAGCAAATCAAGAGCAGGGCGGGGCCGTGACAAGATACCACAAACGCATACATATTCCCAACCCAAATGCAAAGCAGCATGGAAAGATGATACGATGTGACCGATCATCGCCCAACAATTGTTGGTCTCTGGGTAACGGAGTAAGCGGACCCTGCTGGCATGCCCCCCAGTGGCTCCCGGTCGATGGATGGGACCTGTTGGTCCATGGTTATGTCATGAATGCAGTCACACCACACAGCACAGTGGCTCCCGGTCGAGCACACACACTGAACGGCATGAGATCGGCCAACAAAAGCCAGCCCATCATCATCCCAGTGGATGTGAAAAGCAAATCAAGAGCAGGGCGGGGCCGTGACAAGATACCACAAACTCATACATATTCCCAACCCAGATGCAAGGCAGCATGGAAGGATGATACGATGTGACCGATCATCGCCCAACAATTGTTGGTCTCTGGGTAACGGAGTAAGCGGACCCTGCTGGCATGCCCCCCAGTGGCTCCCGGTCGATGGATGGGACCTGTTGGTCCATGGTTATGTCATGAATGCAGTCACACCACACAGCATGGACACCCCATGTCAAAAAGGAAACATGCGGGCACCTAAGTGCTCCCCACAAAATTCAAGGGAGAACACAGAAAGTGTACATCACCACCTTCTGCCTCTCCTCGCAGCACGACAGACGAATCTACCGAGCTCTCCAAGAGGCAGTGCCCGCCAGAATGGCACCACAGGGATAACCGCCTCCCAAAACCCACTTCCACCCGGCGGCCGTCCCCGTTCACAGCGATCCGCCAGTACTTCATATCAAGGTCAAAGAACACAAGTCCCCCGGCATGTGTAATAACCATGAGCACTGTACACGGAGAGGGAGCTAGCGTCAGACGAATCCAAGACGCTCCCAAAAAGCGAGCCGTAGACGAATCCCCGACGCACTCAAAGAGGCAGTACCCATCAGAAGGGTACCACAGGGACAGCCACATCCCATCATCCAAATCATTCCAGTGGCCGTCCCCGTTCACAACGAGATGCCAGTACCCCATAAAGTGGGTATCGATCACCAGTCCCCCGGCAGGTGAAAAAGCCCCAAGGCACTGGACATAAATAGAGCCAGCCGCAGACGAATCCCCGACGCCCTCAAAGAGGCAGTACCCGCCAGAAGGGTACCACAGGGACAGCCACATCCCATCATCCAAATCATTCCAGTGGCCGTCCCCGTTCACAACGAGATGTCAGCACCCCATAACGTGGCTGTCAACCACCAGTCCCCCGGCAGGTGAAAAAGCCTCAAGGCACTGGACATAAATAGAGCCAGCCGCAGACGAATCCCCGACGCCCTCAAAGAGGCAGTACCCGTCAGAAGGGTACCACAGGGACAGCCACAATCCCATCATCCAAATCATTCCAGTGGCCGTCCCCGTTCACAACGAGATGTCAGCACCCCATAACGTGGCTGTCAACCACCAGTCCCCCGGCAGGTGAAAAAGCCCCAAGGCACTGGACATAAATAGAGCCAGCCGCAGACGAATCCCCGACGCCCTCAAAGAGGCAGTACCCGTCAGAAGGGTACCACAGGGACAGCCACATCCCATCATCCAAAGCACCCAAGTGGCCGTCCCCGTTAACGCCGTCCAAGTGTCGAGCACACACACACACACACTAAACGGCATGAGGCCCGCCGACACAAGCCAGCCCACCATCACCCCAGTGGAAATGAGAATCATTCAGGAACTTTACAGCTGCACTCAATGACAATCACCAGGACGGTGATGATGAAATTATCTGAGTTTATATAGGACCAATGGTGCAGTGATAGCCCAACAATCCGGTCATTTGTGGACCATGGGTTTGATTCTCCCTTGATTCACCTTATGGAAAACCAAACCAAGATATGGCCCCAACTCTGAAAGAGAACACCACAAACTAAAATTGGATTTTTGGATACTGTAATAAAAGCGGCGTGGATGACAGCAAGGCCCATGGGCATGAATCACTGCCGGGCGCGCAGCAGCGCGTACCAACGTCCAGGCCACAGCGTCAGCGTGTTCTGGTGGCATACCCCCCGGCGGGTCATTGAACGTGCGCGGCAAGTACTGCCGGCGTGGATGATGACGGGGAGCAGACACGAAATGCTGCAACGCACCTGATGGGCGCACGTGCTGCACAGTTGTCATTATCCAACAGGTCATGAAACGCCAGAAATTGCTCCAGCCAGTGATGAACCCTGGTCAGCAGACCGATGTCCCTGGCTGAAGATGGCGGTCAGAGTCATCCCACGTGTCAGCGACAACAGTGTAACGCATCAATACAAACGAATCAACGGCTAATCTCAACCCCACGCCGAGGCACTTGCATCCAGCAATATCTGATGTGTCACACGCACTTGTGGAACTGCGCATCACTGCATGTTGCGCATCGCGCAGCAGGCGACCCGCACACACCTCTCACATGCAAGGTGGGGCGCAATGAACAGCACGTGGTAAAGGAGGGCTTTCGAGCGGTCGTGATACAGTCAATTGAGGGCATATCAATTCCAAATTTACAATTGAGCGCTTTGCTTCCGGCTAATATGGCCTGCCTGGAGTGATCTGACGGCTGGGGCGCGCCTGAGAGCTGCTCGAGCCGCACATGCTTCATCTGCACATTCGCCTCCGTGCCCCTGTCCTTCCCCAAGTATAGTCGAATAGCCGGCACCGGCGGGAGGCGCTCCACTGTCAATATACCAAACGTGGTGTGGCTTGAGAATGCCGGCTTAGCTGTGGCTGCTGCGCCCCTGTCACCGCACTCGCATCGGAGCAATGCATGTAACTCGAGCTGCATTCCAGATTCAGCCGAGCCTGGCTCGCCATCCATGCTGGCTGCAGTGAGCATGCCCTTATAAAGTGATGGGATTGGTTGGAGGCATTCCGGTCGTTTTGTGCACGAAGCAAAGAGGCCGCGCGGGCTTTCCGGTGCTTTTTGCGCGGAGTCGTCATCTGCACCGGGGCGGTCACCTGCTGGATACCAGTGTTTGCCCCCCTGTGACAAGAAAGGTGATACTCGATGCTGCGACATATGCCACAGGTGCTCTGCTAGCTTCAGCTGTGAAAATTGTGTGAAGGGCGCATCACCACGCACCCGACACATCAATGCTCTAGAACAGGTCTGCCTTAGGGTTAAAAAATGGTGAAGCTGTTCGCAGGCTGTGGAATCATCGGACAACAGAAGGAAAATCTACTCCACTGTGTATCAGCATTCGACACAGTTGCGCTAACAAGGTCACTGCAGTGAGCGCAAACCGGCCTTCGACAATCAGTGCCAGCTGATTGCTCCATTTGGGTGTTCACTGATAGGGCCCTTCACTTCAGGATTTCTTTCAGGTGCCTGCTGTTGTGTGATGACGTGTGATGTGGATGACGCATATACTCTTCGAGCCCGCCTCATTTTCACGAAGGATTGCATCGAAACCTTCAGCTGGCAACGCTCTTGCCGGCCAGCATGCGAATACCTCCGCTAGGCGCAATAATTATGCGCAACAGTGCTGAGGTGAGCAAGATCCCGAGGGAGCGGCCGGGCTAAGAGCTCCAGCCTCACACTGCAGAGGACATTCGAGGGACACACTACAGCGCTCAACGTCACACAGGAAGAGGGCCACTGCCATACCCTCTATCGATGTGGACAAGAGGCCTCTGAATCTGATGATGACTCTCCCACGGGATTTCTAACAAAGATAATTATATTAAATCATAGTAGAAGTGTACTCTAGTTTCGACTAACCTCGCAAGTCCAGAGGAGTCGACTTGGGGACTTCTCGGGGACAGGCAAGTGGATCTCGCACTTGATGAATCAAAAGAGATGCGTGCCTCATTCTGACGACGAATTGATAGGTACAGTAAGCAAGAAGTTCCGAGATAACGTTCTGGCACCTTCTAAGATGACAGGCCCACGAACAAGGAACTGCACCGCCATCTGAGCCGCCGCTTGTTCACTCGTTCGCTTGTTTGGGAACCACGGCCCCGTGAAGCGTTCATTCAGCGGCACAAGCTCCACCTTAGTGCGAAACTGTGGCTGATGCACATCGCCATTGGACTCAGAGTTATAGCGCACAGCCTCTCTGATTGGCAAGTGGCGCCATCTCTTCGCGGCCTCCTCATTCAGCCTGGACTTGAAGTCGCCGGAGGTGAGCATCCCTGGTTGTAGTGAGCCAGAAGGGTTCATAGAAGGATTTGCTGGCTCAGCACCGCTTAAAGTAAGCGCCCGAGTCTCGGAGCTGATGATATCCTCATAACGCTCTGGGCACTCGTGCCGTGCTTCATGCGTGCCGGGTACTGCCAGAACCAAGCCATTCTCGAGATACTGCACCGCCATCTCAGCCGCCGCTTGCTCACTCGTTCGCTTGTTGGGGAACCACGGCCCCGTGAAGCGTTCATTCAGCGGCACAAGCTCCACCTTAGTGCGAAACTTTGGCTGATGTACATCGCCATTGGACTCAGAGTTATAGCGCACAGCCTCTCTGATTGGCAAGTGGCGCCATCTCTTCGCGGCCTCCTCATTCAGCCTGGACTTGAAGTCGCCGGAGGTGAGCATCCCTGGTTGTAGTGAGCCAGAAGGGTTCATAGAAGGATTTGCTGGCTCAGCACCGCTTAAAGTAAGCGCCCGAGTCTCGGAGCTGATGATATCCTCATAACGCTCTGGGCACTCGTGCCGTGCTTCATGCGTGCCGGGTACTGCCAGAACCAAGCCATTCTCGAGATACTGCACCGCCATCTCAGCCGCCGCTTGCTCACTCGTTCGCTTGTTGGGGACCCACGGCCCCGTGAAGCTTTCATTCAGCGGCACAAGCTCCACCTTAGTGCGAAACTGTGGCTGATGTACATCGCCATTGGACTCAGAGTTATAGCGCACAGCCTCTCTGATTGGCAAGTGGCGCCATCTCTTCGCGGCCTCCTCATTCAGCCTGGACTTGAAGTCGCCGGAGGTGAGCATCCCAGTATCACGTGGACGTATGCTGGAGCTACCAGCCCAGTCCCCCGATGCCGCAGAAGGCCCATTATGAGCCAGGTTCTCATGCAATGAGACGCTTCCGTTGGCACAATGATGCACCGGGCGGCCAGCCTGTCTTGACCCATCCCCGCATTTGTTGCGTATGTTGACTCGGTCCGGAAGTGGCAGCGTCGGAATCGCGAGCTTTGTGCGCAACAAGGCGTCTTGAGAGGGCCGATTGTGACGGTCTAGATAACTTCGTTCCCGCATATCGATGGCCACGACGTACAGAAACCTGCAGTCATCACGTTTCCTCGACGTCATCTTCTTCTTCTGCTCCGCATCCAGGACGTCATCCAGCGACACGTTTCCCCAGTGGCGGTTCACCTGATCACCGAAGCTCACACAGAAATCAAGAATCTTGCCTTCCAGCACTGACGATAGCGGAGAGCATGAAGCAAGCCCGCGTTCTGCTTGATTTCACATGATAGCTGCGACGAAAGGAGTGCAATCATCAGCGGTGGATTCACCACCACAAACAACGAGACTGCCATGGAATGGTGGTCATGCTCACTCCCGATGCACCGGAAATGTCGGCGAGCAACACGGGCAAGTGTATGTTGATGTGTTTTTCACGCCATCTTGCGGGTACAGTAAGTCTCACCGACCTGAGCTAAGGTGACGCCCACCAAACCCTCGGGGCTGGGGTACTCGAAGCATTCCAGGTATTTCCGCGACGTGGGCGGGTACGTTCTCACTTGCTCCTCCTCGTAGTGCATCAGAGCCTCCGGTTTTAACGGCTGGGCCAGGACCTTGCTGCAGTACTCGAAAACGATCTGCTTGCAGTTGAAGAGATTGATGACAGTCGAGCCGTCAAGACCTCGCCAAGGGTACACCCCTGAAACTTGCCTGTTTTCCATGCGTCGCGCCCGCTCTTCTTGGCTCAGGCGTAAAGAATCATCACGCGCCACCTGGCAGCACATTGCAATGGATACCACAATGAGAAATTCAAATCGTAACGTCAATAATGGGGAATCGATAGCATTTGCTAGGAAGTTTGGACATGCATCTGATCTGCAGAGGTAAAGCAAGTCCCCACTTGTGCATGCCAAGCGCGTCTGAAACTGATAGACGCCGCCCCGTAATACAGCCCCGCCAGTCACAATGTGATCGCATCTCAATGAAGCAGGCGCGCCAAACCAAATCTGCCGGGCCCAGCAAACTATCGAGGAGTTCCTGTGCATTAGGCACATCATGTGTATAAGATACCTGGGAAATGCGGTTAGCCTTCGCTTCCTCAGCTTCGGCGTCATTCTCAAAATAAAACACTTGGGCATTACTTTGGCGGGCCCGCCCTGCCCCTTGGATGTGGCTCTTGGTGGTCCCGAAGCTGCTGAAGCGAACCACGAAGGAGCACTCCGACACATCCACACCTTCTTCGAGGGCCGCGGTGCACACCAGGACCTGCGCTTGGCCCTTCTTGAACCTCTCCAACTCACCCTCGCGATCCGCATCTGTCTGGGCACTACTCCCCGCGCATGCCCCTGCCTGCCACCTTTCCGCCGCCTGCTGGAAGTGCGCGTTGAGAATATGCTTCAGCGCAGTTGTGAGAGCTATCTGCATCAACCACACATCCGGGGAGTCTTGACGCCAGGGAGTCACAGCACGCTGCGGCAATCAGCAAAAAACGTGGCGAATGCCGAGCTGCAAGAAATCGAATGAGTCGCATGCAGATAGTACTCGTTGGGTTTCTGGGCATTTGACCCGCACCCGCTCAACGAAGACAATGCCCTTGTAGGAAGGATTCTCCTCGGCGCCCTCCCGCATGAGGCCACTGACGAGCTGCAGGAGCACTGTGACCTTACTGGAGAAGTCTGGGACATCCAGGTGGCGCAGCTGATCCTCCCTGACAAAACTTAGTGGTTGTCGCGGCGTCTGCAATGCCCCAACATGGTGCTGAAACTGCGGCAGCAGTACCTGCAGTCCCATCGCCGGCACCCCACCCATCAGGCCATGTTCACTTGCAGGGCAGCACCCCACCCAGCAGATAGATTCCGCATCAGACACTTGTTACATGTGCCATGTCTAGCACCATGAAATGGCGGAATGCCACAGACATCTGTAGTTGCAAGCGGTATGACATTTTGACAGATTGATGGACCCGAGTTTGCTAGACACATTCATCGATCACAGCTCACTCAATGTCAGAATACAAGGTGGAACCTGAGGCTTCACCAGCACTTTCATTACATTACTGTGGTGAAGCATGCAAACTGTGATGTCGTGAGCACTCGAAGATCACGGGGTGAAGTTTACTGTGAGAGCGCCGATGGAAGATATTCGAAGCCCGGATTGCCAGCAGGAAAGGGAGTGGAAGGGAGGATGCGAAGTGGATGCGTTGCTTCTTCAGCTTTCCACCGTCTATTTAGCAGCAAGCGCTAGGTTTGGGGTTCCTTGAAAATCAAATCACGTTACCAACGACCACCATCCTACCTGATTGTAATAAACTACAAGGCCCTTGAGTCCAAGCTCCACGAGAACGTGCACCGCTCGGTTGAGAACTTTGTGGGACTCCGTGACAGGCAACTTCAAACTGTCTAAGAGCTTGTCCAGCAGTGGTTTCAGCAAGGCTGCCACGTGTTCACTACGAAGGCGCGCATCTGGAAACCACCGCACGTTGATGAACGACTTGTCCTGCACCTCCGGAAGCGAAGGTGGGCAGAACAGTGAGCAGTCCAACAGTGCCTCCAGCTGCCCGCGTTTCCCCTCGACGTCCTCCGCGGACCCGTTGAGGAACGACGCGGTGAGCCCGAGCACGCGCGGCCGACATCGTTCCACTTTCTTCGAATGCCATGCTGGCCATACTCCGTCACGCATGATTCCCGCCATTGCCGAGTTGCCAGTAGCATTGTGGCACTCGTCAAAGATGAGCAGGGAGAACTGCGACACCTGCACAGCGCGTGCCTCTCCTTCCACTCAAGGTCCTTTTGCAGGTCTTACAACGTGATGCAAGTCCAACAGCAAGAGGAGTTTGAATCAATATGAGGAAAGATAATGTAAGTAGGACATTTCGCTCCAATGAGATGAAAAACGCACCGACCTGCATGAAACTGCCGTTCACAAGAGCGCGGCGGAACACCTCTGGTGTGCCAACTAGAACCTCGTGGTCGTGGAGACAAGCGTCCCAGTCACGCTGATTCCAGGAGTCCATCGCTCTGCCGCTGAGCTCCGCCACCCTACAGGGGCGCGCCGCGGCGTTCTCGCGGCAGTACTCGGCCTGTTGCTCCACCAACACTCTGGTTGGGACAGCAAACAGCACTTTCTTTGTTGGCTGTGAGGTGAGGTAGTGGTCCAGTACGCTCACAGCCACCAGAGTCTTGCCCAAACCAGTTTGCAAGTTGATCACCGTGTTCTCGGCAATCACTCTGTCAACACATTCCTTCTGATATCGCCGAAGCTGCATTGTCCGCTCGGGGACTCAACTGCGGGGCAGCCATGACACGCTTTTCTGAGCTGAAAGAAAGGGAAACAGTTCAGGGAAAAAGCGGCAATCGAATCAGAATACTGTTCATGAACTCTTTGGATGGCGCCCATTTATGACACAGTGTTTCCAGTTATTCCAGGTATTCCAGGTTGTTCGGGGTTCGCTGCGTTGGGCAAGTCGTTTTCGGACCTCGTGTTCTTGACGGCAGATGGGGTGATACGCAGTGACTAAGTCTTCTAGTTGTGTGCGAATCCCTTGCGGAGAAACAACTTGACTCGGAGCTTTCTGACAACTCAACTGGCAGCTTAAGCTGCTCACAAGTTGACAAAACGCAGTGTAAGGCGAGTGACCAGAAGCCTGAATGGTCCGGGACTCTTCACAGTGTTCTGTGAAAGACAGTAGCGTGTGGACACTTCAGCGAGGGCTGTTTTGGCCAAGGCAAACTAATGGCTGCTGTGACGTGTCTGTCCGAAAGAGTGGACAGCCCCATACCTGGCGTTGAACACTTGTTACGTGTCGATACCGTGGAATGGTTGGTTGTGTTCTGCACAGAGAGTGAGGTAGAGCTTTCGCGTCTGCCTCTTTCGGTCGCACCAGGGAAAACGCAGAGAATACAGCAAATAGCTCGAATGACGTATGCCGAGCTGAATCCGAACGTGGAGTACCGAAAGTATTAACGCGTTTGGAATATTTTCTGTTAGCTTGGACCATGCGTGCGCGCCGGGAAGTACCATGAGGTGCCGCCAAGGTATTTATCGAAGAGAAAATATCAACAAAACTGTAGGGAGAATTCATCTTTGGAGTGACCCTTGACCTGACGACAATGATTTATCAAGAACCAAAGTTGCACTGCAGGCAACGAACAGACACAACAGGGCAACAGTGACCAACATCTTCAGGCGCTCACGTCAGGGGAGGTTACAGGTTTCAAAAGGTCACATCAAATCGTGATCGTGATAGCTACCAGTATCGTAGCCGTCAGATCGTTTACCATTATAAACCATATCACATATGACAGAACCGGAAATTATTGACGAAGGTCTTCCGCAGAGTCAGCACAATCTGGCCTCCACGTCCGCGGTCCGCCCCGCCACGACTGCGGTCTGCACCTCCACGTCCGCGTTCTGCCCTGAGGCTCGGGCAGACCGTCACAGTGCTGTTCGTAAGTTATTAAGTATGGAAATATAGGTTATCGCTTGCCCGCCCCAACTTTGCTGCGCTACTGCGGGCACACCCCCTTGTCGTTTTAATCACATACATGAAGTACAATTTTTTTAACGTTCGTGAGAAGTATACATGTATTCCAAGGCGAATACATTTTTTTTGAGCCTTTGAACGACCCCATACGCAACCGCATCAGCTTCGTTTGCAGTCGCGACTGCAAGCTAAGTTGATGCGGTTTAAGATGGGGTGGACCCCCATGGGATGAAAAGCTTGGCAGTCGAGGGGTTTTCAAGCGTTTCAGCGCACGAAACTTGGCGCTGATATCATTGATATTATGATAGTAATATCGCTTCACCCTCTTAATAACGTAAGGGCGAATTCGTTTTAGCGCATGGGATCAGTATAATATCCATAACTACCACGTAGTCAACTATTGGATATTTATGAAGTATTAGTGTCCATATTGGGGACTTGGGCGAGGTCCCTCAACCCTCAATGCCCACCAAACTCGGTTTATCGAGTGGAGGACTTTGGTATGCGGGTGTTCGGCCGCCAAGACAAAAGCGTACTCTATGGAGAGTGCTCTAAAGGCTTCAAATCAAGGATATGGTATTTTCTCCCATTGGTATACACCATGATACGCTTCACGCCCACTCATAACATCAAGTCAATAGTGGTGGCATACCCATGGCGCATGCCCAAATGCCCCCAATAGCTGTTCAACCGAATTTTAAGTATGGTGATGATGGGTCACATATTCATGTGTGCACATACGGTGCGAGTGATAATGAAGTGTCATATCATCCACCTAGTTCCGCAATATAAGATATGCGAAGAATCGTGCAAATGGATGTTCAGAACTTGTTGCCGAAACGTGAAAATAAGTTCCTAGAAAACAGGATCATGATGGAGCGCATGGCAATTCGCCCTTATGTGTTAAAGCCCAAGCATTTTTATTATTAAGTATACTCGAAACGATGCATCTTACATTGAGCTTTTGGGTTTTCCCCAACCCAAAAATGCCAAACAATCAAGGCCTTCCCGTGCGTTCTAGCACGCGAGACTTGGCACAAATATTTCTGAAATATATCTTCAAGTCACCCATCACAACATCCGGAACAATGATGGAAGAAGTGATAACAACCTCAATACCGGAGCCGACTGTCATGAATGAAACAAACCATCTAGCGCCTATGATACAACCGTGACACCAGGGGTTCGACTCCCGGTGTCCGCTATGATATTGAGCGCTAGATGGTCTAGACGGTTGTTTCCAACCTATACAACCGTGACACCAGGGGTTCGACTCCCGGTGTCCGCTATGATATTGAGGACGCCCTAGACCCCATAGCTCTAGTGGTTAGCAATATCACTTCTTCCATCAACAAACTGTGCGCAAACCGGCAAATCTATTTCTTTGGTAGGTTTATTGGGTTTGGGTTTGAATGTACCCAAACCCGAATTTGCCAAACAGTCAAGGCCTTCCCGTGCGTTCTAGCGCACGAAATTTGGCACAGACACTGCCTAGATACATATCTTTAAGTTACCTGAAGCTCAAGGCTTCAAGTTATTTGTGCGCGAAACGCGCAATTTATTTCTAATGGCTACTGCCCGGTGGTATGGTACTGTCACAAGTACCAAAATGCATGCTTTATTATGGGCACTAGATGGGGTGTATGAGTCCCATGAAGGTTTTGAAAAATCATTTAGGACCCTTTTGAATTGTTATTGATGCTGAAATGTACTCTCGTGAACTTTAGGTATGTGTATGTGCGGTGTGCTTTTGGGGGGTGTAACGCCATAAAATTAATAATAATAATAAACAAGGAGTGGTATCGAAGTTATTTTCTGATATTGATACTATTTCGATATCTCACAAAAGTTATCAACCAATATTCGATATCAAAATTTTTTATCGATAAATATTCGATATTTCAGACCTGAGTATCGATCAATATTTGATATTTACAATATCATTATCAATCAATTTCGATATGAAATGAATGCACATCAATCAATATTTGATATTCCAATTTTCTCCGATATATCGATATACGATCAATATATCAATACCTAGGGGACAACCACTGACAAGCATCGTCTATTCCATACATTTTGGCAATAATATATGAAAATGCACAAGGAATGCCCATAAGTCACGCGTGCCCTAGTCTTCTACATTCATGGCAGACATGATACAGTGTCGAATACTACCTTCTGACAGGTTCGTCCGAAGATCGGAGTGCATGAATGTAACCCTTGAGAACGCTCTCTCTACTCCAGCGGTGGATGCTGGAACTGCAAGAAACTGCCGGGCCATCTTGGCCAAATTCGGAAGCTTGCTAGCGTGAAGCTTCCACCAAGTCAGCACGCAAGTGTCTTGAGGTGCGTCAGGGTATGCAAAATACTGATTGTGGCTACTGCCCGACAGTCCTTGTGAAAGGACTGGAATCTCGTTCAGTCCTATCACAAGGACCGGACGCGCGGGAATTTTTTTAACCATCCTCTTGATGCTCCTAGTGCCTATCCTCCGGATTGTAGTCTCATTGGGACCTAAACTGAGTACCCCTTTGCCCGCTTGCCTAAACAATGTCGCAATTTCATGCTACGTTATCAACATTAAGCACGGGTAGCGTTAAAAATCACTAAATTCCAACCACACCACAGTGATATTTTCGGATTTTGTATACCCATGCAACTTCAACCGATATTTTGAGGGCGAAGATGACCTCCGATCATTTTTTTGACAAGACACTGCAGAAAGAGCAACTCGCGAACTTGACAACACAGGTCTCCGAATTTTCACAGGACCTTCATGGAGGTAGCTAGCGTGAGAAACATTTCGGTCCTTGTGGTAGGACTGGCCTTTTTATTTAATTTGAATTAATTTTACCCCCACCTCTTCAGCCCTCACAAGTGCACACCCATATCGAGTATATCACCCGGCACATGTTTTTAATAAATATTTGAGCACCCAAGGATGATCTGCAAGCACTCAAACATCAACCACATCGAAAAATCGTGGCGGCTAGCCCCCTTTTACTTCGGTCCTTGTGGTAGGACTGGAGCGTCGGGCAGTAGCCAATTGAGTTCATCTATTGCCTCTGACCTACCGTCATCTACACCAGCGATATCTACATCCTCCTCGTCAGAGTCATCTGCAAGAAAAGAGGCAACAGTTACTACTGCCTTGCCGTCCTTACCCTTATTCTTCTTGCACGGTGGTAATTCTATGTCACTTATGAGCTTTCTCCTTTGTCAGCTTTCCTGCAAGATCGCATACGAATATGTGATATGTGATATGTTACAAGTGGCGGGTGCACAACGGTGGCCCACATCCACAACGCTAAGAGCAAAGAACAAGTTAGTATGAGTTGAAATATGCGTTCAAAGCATGGCACACCTTTCATCCAGCTATTAGCACACTTGAAATTGAAGCTCTTGTATCGCGGGTCGAGGATGGTGGCCACACAGTAATCTTCCAACTTGCAATCCATTAATTCATAAAAATATCGATTGCTCAGCCCGTCATGCAAAGTTTCCACGGCTTCTTTCACGGCTTCGTGCTCGATCTCCACACGCTTCCGGTTGTGCTTCAGCCACGTGCTGTCATTGGACATGTGTGCAAGCTTCCCCACGATAGGCAACAACAAATTGACCGTGGGGTATTTTGTTCCCTGCAACAAGTCAGTCGCGGAGGAGAAGTAATTGAGCATGTACACGCTCTCCACCACGATATCCCAATCATCACCAAGTAACTGGCGATCCTTGTAGACTGGCTCCCAAGTATTAGAGGTTGCTAGAAACTCAGCAGTGCACGAGGGGGAACGCTGCCGACGGTGGAACAACGAACCAAGATAAACTCAGATAATAGACATATATACTGAGTTTGTCACACAAGCTGATCACCGAAGATGACACACTGAATATGACACCTGACTGTACGAACTAGTCAAGGTGTCATTTCCAGCACACCACCTCATCTGAGGTGGACAGCTTGTGACAACACACCACCCTAGCTACTAGGCTTACAGTGTAAGATGCAAGATTGTTAAGCCTAGAAGCTAGAAAAGTCACAAGTGGTCGATGAGAGCTTAAGCAAAAAAAATGATACTTGCTAAAGCTAGAGATCTTGCTAAAATAAAATCTGATCGGTCAAAATGCGTCCTTGCCAGCTAGTGGTGGGTGCTCCCACAGATCTCGCCTGTCTGCATGTGATGGAGAATGTAAAAATAAGTCTGCCTGTCGGTTTAGCTTGTAATTCTGCGAACTGCAAAGGTCTCCTGCCTGTAAATTGCTCGTCTTAATTTGAATAAGCTGCCCGCAAGTGGTGAGAAATAAAATAACATTCATCGGTCCAAAACTAAAGCAAGTGGTGGAGAATTGTAAAAGGGAGCACCGCCTGTCTGTTTAAGGATTAATAAGACCCATCAGAGTAATCATCGGAAGCTGAGTTCTCAAAATATTCATACTCATCATAAAATCCAGCACCACCAGTGTTGAAAGATGCATGGGCTTCGGCCTCCCAGGCAGCCCACTCTTCAGCGGTGTACTCTTCGTAATTTTCGTTCTCAGGGATAGCATTTCTGACATAGGAAACAGTGCCAACTGAAAAATCATTCTGCGGTAAAAATTCATCCCCAACAGGGGGCTCTAAAACTCCGCCATAAGAGTCGCCCTGGAAACCTGTGTCCAGGGTTTCATCCTGTTCCAATCGATCGGACGAAAAATGCGGAGCGGCCAAGTGGCCATGTTGCTCCTCCTCTACTTCCTCACAACTGTCTGAATCATCGTAATACCCAGGGGGGTACTCCGATTCATCCTCCTCACTACTGTCATACTGCTCAAAACGCTGGTCCTCGATGTCCAAAGAAGGAGGCCCAGGCATAGGGGGCGCGTGAATGTAATGAACTTCACGACGCACAGGAGGGGCCTGTGCGTGCGCGCTACTCACCCTAGGGATACTAGGTGAGGGTCTAGTGGAAGTAATCTGAGTGGAAACTGATTTATTTGCCAAAATTACCGGCGAATCTCCGACGCCTGTTTCACAGAAAGAAATAGCGGAACCCGCAACATCATCGGAAATAGCACCACCAACTGGTGTGCCCTCTGAAACAATAATCTCCAAAATGATCGGCGGGTCTGCGGTCAAACTCTGCTGAGAAATCTGCGGTGAGCGGAAAAGCGCAATAGCCTCGCTCATGGAAGAACACAAAGAGACCTCTTGAGAGTCGAGATTCTCGCAAAACCAGAGTCAATAGAATCCAAAAGAGCTAGGAGCTCTTCACTCGAAGAAATCTGAGAAGAATCCATAGAATATAACGAAAATAAGTGCGGAAACAACCCAAGAAAATCCGTAGAGCACCACTCCGTCTAATACCCTCGCAAACCGCGAGTTCAAAGCTCGAGCGAAGAATCCGAATCTGAGTGAGCCACAAGGCGTGGACACACTCTCCCGAAAGATATGATGAAAATAAATAAGATTCTACGCTAAAATACACAACACGCAAGCGTGAAGTGGTCCCATAACCTGCTAGAAACTCAGCAGTGCACGAGGGGGAACGCTGCCGACGGTGAAACAACGAACTAAGATAAACTCAGATAATATAGACATATATAAACTCAGATATATAGACATATATACTGAGTTTGTCACACAAGCTGATCACCGAAGATGACACACTGAATATGACACCTGACTGTACGAACTAGTCAGGGTGTCATTTCCAGCAGAGGTCTCTTCAAAGCCCTTCCATTTTATTAGAAACTGTGAGACGCCATAATTGCTGCGCTCAGTGAGGACTGCCTCTACCTCGTACTCTGTGTCGTCACTGCTGGCTGCGTCGAAATAATTCTGTGGGGTGCGTTTCACTGCTCCTTTCCCTTTGGGCACGAGTTCTTCCGTGGTTCTCTGGCCATGACGGGGGCGTTTTCCTCTGCCGCGAGGCATGCTCTCTGCGTCTACCTCCTACGCGCTCGCGTCACAGTCAACAATGGCAAGTGGTGCAAGTCTAGAGCTAGTGTCATGGAAATGTTTATGTCGATGTTAAAATTCTGGGAACGGACGATACACCCCAAGAGCCCAGACCCCACCAAGGCCACCATCAGGCACCAACCCGACGAGTAGGAAGTCCGATTTCTTGCCCTCTATGATCGATAAATTAATCTTAGGCATGCGAGGGAAGAGCTTATGAATCACTCGCCAATGTAAGAATGTATGCCCGCCTATCTGGCTCCAAAGATCGACTTTCCGGGAAAATGCTGATATTTATTGATCGATATATCGATATCGAATTTTATAATCGATATTCGAATACCATATCGCATATTGATCGATGTCGATATTTTTGGATTCGATATCAATCAATATTCAATATCTATCCACACGGTATCAATCAATATTTGATATGTTGCCTCTTGCGATCAATCAATATTCAATATTTCGATATGTAATAAAATGCATATCAATCAATATCGATATTTCGATATATTGATATATCGAAAATATTGAATATCGATACCACTCCTTGATAATAAAACATTTACGCTAGCAAAGGGGACAAAGTCCTGAGAGTGCGGTATCCCTGCAAAGCAGGCTAGTGAAAACACCAGGGGCTACTCCCTCTGCTATAGCGCGCCCACAAAGGGGCTCAACCCACTTTTCAGCAGGGTGACATCTAGAGAAAAAGCTAAGTGCTAGGCAAAAAACTCTAGAAGATGGAGAAGCAGCCATGGCCGGGTGAGTGGAGGGGTGGCTGAATCTGGGCGGTGGGGAGAGAAGTCGGAGAATTAAGGGGGTTTTTGGAGACGTTGAGGAAGGGGGTCAGGGTGGGCGGGGAGGGGGGCGGGGGAGGGGAGGGGCCCCTCCCCTTGGGGACACGGGACCATCTTTTATTGCAAATTTTTGAGAATTATTGCAGGAGGGTTTGAAGAAAGTCGTTTGATTGTTGCACAGCTTCTGTTTCTGTCATGGCTTCACTGCTCGAGATGTCAACTGTATGCGGGTCAGTGTTTAAGGTGGTGGTGGTGTTTAACAGAAACACGTCTCGCCTATTTTTGGTGTGTTGTCTACAAATTCTTGATAGTTTTTTAAGAAGAGGTTTAATCTTGCCACGGGGAACACCTATCGTGTTGAGGACAGTACCAAAAAGAGGAGGGAGGTATCCCATGAGTGTGAGAACTTTGGGCCATTTAACGGTGTTTATGAAGGGCTTGGAATTTGCGTTGGTGATTGTCGTGTCGTGGTGACCACCATAATAAGGCTCAATATCACTCTGATGATAAGGAGGGTCTTGAGTGGGCCATGGGCAAAGCGAAGAAGGAAGTACTTTGACGCTTTCGTTCAGAACTTCATCCCAAATATCAGAGCTGACTCCTGTGTATTCTAGCCTCTTCTTCGTGACTCTGGACTTAGGAAGGACGTTGAGGAACCATCTGGCAATCTTTTTCTGTGTAGGCCTCCAGTCAAAGACTGGTTGAGTATCACTGGGTGCACTGTCTATAGCTATGATAACAACATCCGAAAAGTCATCCTTATAGCATCCACCACCTGGGAGAACGTAGGGGTCATCACCCGTCCAATAGCCATGTGGGATAAATGGAATAGTGTTATGCGGGAATCTGAAAACAAGTTTAAAACCTTTGTCGAACCATCTTTTTTGGTTTTTGGGAGACAGCGGAAGAATCCATGTTCCTGAAAATCCGGGGACGGTGTTTTGGCTCTGGCCCACATTTTTTTAAATTGACCCAATTTTTTTTTGAATTTTTCCTAAAGTCACCTAAAATTTTCCTCCCTTTTTGAAAAGGCCCCTAAATTTTTCCTAATTTTTTTTCAATAATTAGCCGATCTCGCGGGCCCCATACACGCCCAAACCGGTTCGCTGAGACGCGGAGACGCTTGCCCTAGGCCCCTATTTCTTTTACAATCACCCAAATTGGCCTAAGAACCTATTTCATACTAATTTGTTCAGCTTGGCAGCCTATTGGCAACCTTCAGACCTGTAAAACCTATATGAAATATGATCGATAACAGGTTTCAAGACTAATTAAACCGGTTATGAGACTACGACACGCAATAGGTTTTGCTTAGGCATCACAATTGAGGTTTGGAGGGGCTACCTTGCTTGTCGTTGCCAACAAGGGCAACGGGAAACAAGGCAATCTTGGAATGTGAATATGTGATGCCTATCACAAATCCTATTATCAAGCACGAGTAAATAAGATATTCAGTCGAAGTAGATGGATATTATCATTATTACGAGTGAAGTCATCACTGAATAAACATATTACAACCGCTTGTTGTACGCTTGTACCTAAGCATCAAAGCTGCCTGTAGATAGTCACCAAGGCAATTGTCCTGATCTTCACCAAACATCTCCTTCAGCAAAGAAAATTCACGCTCACACGCACAGGAGTTCGGTGAGAAAGAAAAGCAAATCCTATGCAACGACTTGTTCCTGGCGTAAGCTAGCTCTAGCCGAGACCTCGGGCGACGAAGAGAGTCGTTGATATCGCTATGCTGAGAACTCTCAACGGATGGCCTCACTTTCACAATTTGACTGCCTTGAAGATACATGAGAAGATCGGAACTTGAATTGCGGCGGTAATGCGGTATCCGACTATCTGTCTGTGTCACGTCTCACGTCGACGTGTAAAGTATGGGAATGACAGCAGCCATCGCGATCGCGGAGACATATTCGATATCCCCCCAGATTTTTCACCAATCCCGCCCATATTTTTATTCTATTTTTTTACATCTTCTAATCAAATTTTGACTTATTTTGATGAACGCACCCAAATTTTGATCAAATTTTGAAATTTTTTTCAGGCCAAAAACGCACCCAAATTTTTAATCAAATTTTGAAAAATCCTGGCCAGTGCCAAACGGTGTTGGCCGCTTTATGTCCCATTTCCAAGGTAGTCATAACCGCCGAAGATTTGCCCTTTTATTTCCCATCAAAGGGGGGATTTCCATAAACGATTCTGCCGATGCCTGTTATCGGATCAACGTAGGCATCCCAAGCGAGACCATCAAAGCCAATTTTCCCATGATGGCAGAAGGTCTTGTGGTGGGTATGCATCTTCTCGAGTGAATTCTAGGGTGGGCATTTAGTGGGTTGGAGAAGAGTTCACAGCCGTTTTTGTCAAGATTCCTGTCATCCACCAAAATATCTAAGAGGCTTCTTCTGATTGCATAGCATAAAATTAATTAAATTTTCTGGTACTGTCACAAGTACCAAGCGCGCGGTGACTTAAAAGGGCACGCTATGTGGCCACGAGGTGGCATGCATGATGTCAAATTTCATTATTGGGATGTATCCTAAGTGGTCGTCATGCGTTGTGCCATTTGAACGTCTTTAACGCCAGTATTGGGATTCGATAACACCCAAGGGTGTGATAAAATGGCCTCTCAGCATTTTTTGTAGTAATATCGGGAGCGGTTTCGTACTTAAGTTCCATGTGTAGAGTCCAAGTACGGCAACTTCTCATGCATGTAAAGGTCTTGAAAATCGATATATGGGTTTACTTTTGATGTCATAAACGCTGGTGAGGCGATCCGACGTTATAATATACTTATTTCGTAGCTTTAGTGCCACGACTAGGCTCCAAAATCGACGATAGCCCTCATACTTAAGGAATCTTGAGTTGGACCATTTGGTGGAGATGGGATGTTTAGCATGTCGCAGTTTCAGCGACGGGCAGTATGCCAACTGCCCCATGCTCACATCCATCATTGGCCATGTTATACAGCTTCAATTTGAGCCATCGCTGGGTTGAATAGAATCCCAAGTCTGTTCAAAAAGAAATCCGAAAGTAGCGCCATGATTTCGAAGACAAGTGAGACACCATTGTGTAACACAAAACTCCACCTTGTTGGCAATATGCATCCACTGGGAGGGCTACACGTAACCTATGGACCAATGGGGCATAATACAACTCAGTTTGGGTATATCATGGATATCACCATCAGGATGGAGGAGGACATCAAAAGAAATTCTAGCGTTTTGGTACTTGTGATAGTACCAGATTCGATTCTGGTACTATGACTAGTACCACTGGGCAGTAGCCACTAAGGCAGAATTATTGGGTTTGGGAAACTGTCACGGTTCTATACAAACAATATGTGTGACGCAACAGCGAAACGCAATAGCTTGATGGGATATGAGTGCAGCAATCTGTAGACCAGAAGTGCTTGCTTGAGACCAAATGCTCCTCATATAATATAATGCTCTCACGCATCTCATGCGTTACCACCATCGGGTTGTGAACCCGAGAGCAGTAGGTGAACTTCCCGCATCGGCTGGTCGATATAGCCATTGATGCTCGCATGTTGTTCAGTGCATGCTTGAAGCGAAGACGCGTCTTATCAGGACACTTCGGTTCTTCAAGACTTGTCTTGCTTCGCCATCTCGATGCCATATGCTTGGCCTCTCGATGACAGATGTCACTCACCTTAGGTGGATGACAGACATTATGATTGTACATGCCATAGTCGACCGTACTGACAATACTTGACGATTGTATGCCATTATTACACATGCCATGACATGACATGGTATGACATGGGGTTTCAAGCTTCTCCACCAGATAAAAGTGGCTCAACACTTTCATAGATTCCTCTAAAGCCTTGCCTGAGAGTGCACCCTTAGGATCTCGTACTGCATGCCGAAATAAGGAAGCCTGCGTTGCCATGGCTCGCTGCACACTAGCAACCCCCGAGGCACCTACGTTCTTCTTGCTAGGGTCAACATCCAGCTTTTCACACACACGCTTGAAGTAATGCTCGGCAGGGATGAGGATCACCGTAGTACCCTGCGCCCTGAGTGCACATTGCATCAGGAAGGACTCGCCCAGCAGCTGCGCATTCCGCCAGTCACAATTCTCAGGCACGGGATCCGACTGCCACTGCTTCTCGGGCTGGCGCTGCATGCTCAGCGCCTCATTCCGCAGGTACTTCGTCAACGTCGGGATGTACGACGTGACGACCTCCCGCTTGTGCAATGTGCTTCTCCTCGCCACGTCCGGGTTCTTACCCTCAATCGCAGCTTGTGTCATTGGGACATACAAGCGGACGGGCATATGCAGCACACCACCTTCCCTTCCAAAACGTCTTGGGATCCGCGTTGTCAGGGACCTTCGCATCCTCAGGGATGTCGCCATCCCCAAGCATCAACTGCGTCACGAAACCTGCTGCCTGCGGGTAGTACTCATTCACGAAACCTGTAGCGAAACGTGGGTTCTCGTTCACCACAAACCGCAGGAAATCTTCCATCACAAACTCGAAGACATCCACCCAAGGATACATGGCCATCGTCTTCAACATGGACTTAATCTGTTCCCTTTCCTCGTCAGTTCGCAGCAACATGTGTAGGGTTGCACCCTTCCTTGTCAGGTTGCAAACCACGAGATGCATAAAACAGTTCAACCAAGTCCAGCATGTGGTAGAACTCAATCGGAATGTGCCCGCAGCGTTCCCAATCGCATCTGCGCTATCACTTTCACCGAAGTTAAGCTTCCCTTCAAAGTGAAAAGAGTCCCCCATCGGAAACTCCTTAACCGCGTACTCCAAGAGCACTTCCAAGATCCAGGTGTAAAACTGCTCACTCTCTGACGACACAATGCACATGGCTTCGAGCTGAAACGTGCTACTAGCATCCACGGTGCCAACAGGCTCGACAGGATACCCATTCCAGTTCACCTTGTGTTTCCCATCAAGGGATAGGAAGCCTCCATGAATCATGGAGCGACTGCGTGCAAAGTTACGCAGGAACTCGCGACACGTGAAGATGATTAATATCTTTTCCGTGTCCTCTTCCACCACAGGACAGGCAGGCCGAGATTCGGTCGCTGGAGCACTAATGGAAAAGATAGACGCGTCGTCGAAATCGTCGGAACTCTTCACCTCAGAATCCTTCAGGGTCTCCACTATCTCAATCAAACCGCCATACGTGTTGCGCTTGCCCTCACGCAACAACGTAGCCTTGTTGTTCGCCACGTAGGTGCGCAATTGAGCCAAGGAGGGCTCGACAACCGTTCCAGATAGGAGACCTGTGCTGCGTAACATGTCCACAAGGTCTTTCGCTGCTGTGGTACCCAGGGACACGTGCTCTTTCAGCTTTGGGATGAGAAGTGGATGAGGGCCACGTCCATTATGCTTCTGGACATGGTTGTGCTCGCCAACCTGCACAGCAAATGCATTTCCGCTCGGTGTCATGAACTATGCAACCTACGTATACAGAAACGTTCAACAATATACGTAATTTCGTTATATTGACATCTGAAACTACTTACCTGTTTCGTCACAATCATGTTGCGCGTTGCGAGTTTCCACGCGTAACTTCACACAACAACCTTGCATGCTGCAGCGCTTCTCACTGTATGAAAACGTTTTGGCAACGTACTTCCTTCCCGCTATCCATTTTCCACAACCATCAGTCGCGCACAGCTGTGAAAGAAACGCTGCGTTTTCCAGATCGGTGGAGTGCCTCCCAATCTCTCTCCACTGAAGCGCGTTTTTTCGGCTATTCCTACCAACGCTTTCCGATAGATCAACCGGTTCGTCCTCGGCATGGCCGTCGACGTTTGCCCCTCCTCCTGAGGAAACCGCATCACAAAACACGAACTCCTGTGCAAACAACTGCTCCTCCTCGGTCGGCGAAGTCCCCTCACGCCCAATATTCTCCGAGTCTGTGACAGCAGGTCCATTCGTCCTCTCCGTGTCCGGGTTTGTGAGTATGGGCGTCTCCAGTTGAGTTCCAGTTTCAGGTCCGCGACAACCCTGCGCTGCCTCGTCACCACGGGCACGACGAGCGCTCCGATAACGCTGCCGCCCACCCCTACTCCTGCTCCTGGTAGACCCATGTCCAGGTTCGGGAAGTTCCTCACCAAACGCAACAGTTGCACTACGGGTTCTTCGGAGAATGAACTGAACCATGCCTAGGTAGCTAGATAGGTACGACGGCTAGAGTTTGCAGTCGGAACCTGATTTTCGAAGGCAACCGTGTTGACAACGAGCGCAATTCCCGCGCTTCATTGTTCCAGGAACAATTAACTTCCGATGCGCCCGTGTCATGCATGGATTGTACCGGAGATCCGCGCATGCATCGAGGTGTCACGATTTTGTCACGACACCGGGAATAATCAAATTTTGGTACCAGAATAATTAAAACCTTTCTGATACTATCAATATATCAGAATATCACAATCAATTGATAGTGAATTTGTGCACTATCAGAATATTGGAATTGATTGATATCTCATGTATAAGCATCAGAATTGATTGATCCCCGAGGGCAATAATCAGAATTGATTGATCCCCGAGGGCAATAATCAGAATTGATTGATCCCACGGGCTAAACAATCAGAATCGATTGATCCCTGGGTTGAACGAATACAATTGATTGAATCGATTAACTCAATGTTCCGATCCCGGCGGCGTGCCATTTCGATCCGGCAAACCTTGATGTGGGACTTTGGTTGGTCAATAACTCAATATTGTGATAACGTCGTCTCCATCTTGGACAAATCAATCTTGAATCTAAGTATGATCGGGTTTGGGATGGTAATTGGTTATTCGATGGGGTTCATGGGTATATGTGTAGACACTATCTTACCATATTCCGAATTTCATTTTAAGATTATCGAAAACCATGGGCAATAAGCGCGGACGTGGAAAGCAACCTTATCAGGCGAATGTAGTTTCCGAGGGCAAGGGCGCGATCAAGCGCACATACCGAACGCCTTTTGACCCTGCCGGAAGTGACGATGTTGAATATAAGCTTACACGGTCCGTGAGATACAGACAGAGCGTGCATCAAATGGCGGTGTTGCACAATGGCTTATGGGTTGGAAGAATTTCCCCGAACCGAATGACACTTGGGAGCCTATATGAATTAGAAAACCTGGTTGGCCATGAAACCACCATGATCGGCGACCTCCCCGAACGAGCACGAGCAGTAGGGTGGGGAATCGATAGTATGTATTTAAACCAATTGATACTTCATACCGGTGTTTCAGAATTGATTGATACTGCCCGTGGAACAATCACAATTGATTGATCAGACTTGCTGAGAATCAGAATTGATTGATGCCCGTGGCTTGAAATATCAGAATTGATTGATTAGACATGCTGTGAATCAGAATTGATTGATCAGAAAAGTGAAATCATCAAAAACAATCAATACCGCCTGAACCAACTGATACCATGCCTTGCCCTACAGTTCTTAGGATGTAGCCCCCCATGATTGCTTGGCGTTTCGTATTTCAGAGTGACGCTCAGGGTACCTTCCGAGGTTTACGTTACAGAGAGATATCGCGCTTGCCGATCGACGATTCGACCCTTTGGGTACTTGTTTCCACGGCCTTATAATAGTGCATCCACCCCTTCCTCCCCTCCTGGAACTGCTATGGAGGTTCATCGGCCGAATGGAGAACCTTCTTTTCCAAGGTTTGTTTTAATGCAGGCGGAGAAGGCGCTGCTTACGAGATATCGGAGGGTCTCTACGAGTCCACTTTAAATCCTCACCCGATTTGCCAAACTCCTTTTTCGGTCCGGTACGCGCGCTCTGACGAACATTTCATAGATGGATTCGACAACGTACTAATGTGAATTCGTTTAGTCATGTGTGTCAAACACAACTTAGGATCACAACTCCATCTACCTCAGAGCAGCATTCCGGCAGTTCAGAATGACTGGCCATAAGATCCGAATGACAAACTACGGTCCGGCAAAGGCAGTATAGCAGCTTTTATTATCCACAGATATGGTACCCGCATGTATGCGTATCTGTGCAAGGGTATGAATTGGTACAAGGCTCACTACACCTTAGCAAGGAAGGATCAATTTCTTGCTCCTGATACAACATAATGACACAACATTAAGAGCAGGGTATATAGATGATCAACATGTATTAGTATATATTACAAGAAGTAAGGGCAATAGGCTTAATATATTGTTTAGCCTTCATAGGCAGCTATTATGTCTGCTGCATTGGTCAGCTCGGTGGCTTTGACCCAGGTGTCATGTTCAGGGCCGTAGCCTGCATATATATCGCACTAAATAGTACTTGACACCTCTAGTGATCTTATCTGAGAGAATGTGTGATATCTCAAATAATGGTTGCCCTTCTTCGGTGATCATCTGTGGCAGAGGCAAAGGTGCTTGGATCGAGTCATTATATACGTTGTATGGCTACTGCCCAGTGGTACTAGTCATAGTACCAGAATCGGATCTGGTACTATCACAAGTACCAAAACGCTAGAATTTTTGTTGTTGTCCTCCTCCATGCTGATGGCGATATCCATGATATACCATCACCTTTATGACCCCAACTGAGTTGCCTTATGCCCCATTGGTCCATAGGTCACGTGTACCCCTCCCAGTATATGCATCTTGCCACCAACTTGGAGTTTTGTGTTACAAAATAGTGTCCCACTTGTCTTGGAAATCTTGGCGCTTCTTTCGATTTCTTTCTCGAACAGATTTTGGATTCAAATCAACCCAGCGATAACTCAAATTGAAGCTGTATAGCATGGCCAATGATGGATGTTATCATGGGGCAGTTGGCATACTGCCCGCCGCTGAAATTGCGACATGCTAAACATCCCATCTCCACCAAATGGTCCAACTCAAGATTCCTTAAGTATGAGGGATATCGTCGATTTTGGAGCCTGCTCGTGCGTGGCACTAAACTATGAAATTAGTATATTATAACATCGGATCGCCTCACCAGCGGTTATGACATCAAAAGTAAACCCATATTGTCTATTCTACTAATTCTAGGGCGGGTTAACAATACCTAAGAGCGATATTCGAGCACTCTAATATCCATAATAATTTGAGATATTGCATAAAACCCATGCTTGGCAATGTTTGTTGTAGTTAGTTTAGCGCGTGGAAATTTTAATTTCTGCTACTTGGATGGGTACACCGGGCTGAAATGGCGTTCAAAGTTAGGGCGGGTTGGCCCAAAAATTACGGCGGGTTGACCCCTAACTTCGTTTATTGTTGCTCCGCGTAGGCTACGTGGTGGTCCCAAGGCACTAAGTGACAATATTTTAAGGAAGTTTTATGTTTTGTGACCTTAAGTTTCGATCTAGAGCACTTCCCTATCGGTATAGACCAATCCTCAGCCCAAAGTGTCTGGAGTTCTGCCAACCTTTTTTGGGCAATTTTGAGGGCTGATAAACGCCTGTTATTCCTACTTTTTGCCCCAAGTCGATTACCAATCCTCAGACCAAAGTGTCTGGAGTTCTGCCAACTTTTTTTTGGGTAATTTTGAGGGTTGATAAACGCCTGTTGTTCCTACTTTTTGCCCGAAGTCGATTACGCGCACGATATAGTAGAAATGCCTAGGTATTGGTAACCCGCCGTAACAACGTGTTACGGCGGGTTAACCCGCCTTTCGCAGAATAGACAATATATCGATTTTTAAAAACCTTTACATGTATGAGAAGTTGCCGTACTTGGACTCTACACATGGAACTTAAGTACGAAACCGCTCCCGATATTACTACAAAAAAATGCTAAGAGGCCAATTTATCACACCCTTGGGTGTTATTGAATCCCAATACTGGTCGTTAACCCTTAAGCCGGTATCTGGGTCAGATCTGACCCAAACAGTCAGAAGAATTAGACCGACTCACAAAACTACAACTAGCACAACACTCTAACAATTTGATTATAATGGGTATGAATATGAGAGGCCTCCGACACCACAAAGAAGATAAAGACAGTTTAATCAAATTAGAAACAATCTGCAATCTTTTAATTGACAGACGGGCTGATATAATATGTAAATCAGAAACCAAGGTAATACTGAAAACCTTGCATTAATTAAAACCCTAATGACACAAAAAGGAATCCATTTTCGCACTTCTCATGTAAATGAAAGAGCTTCCATTGGTTCTATGATCCTATGGAATCCGAAAAGTTTACCACTATCCACCTCGGTTACCACAATTGATGGAGATGCAAAGAGAGCAGTAGTAATGACCAAATTTTCAGGAAATAACGGGTTTGAGCTCTACATAGCCAGCGGTTATATGAATGATGCTACACTAGTAGAGGAACAAGTGGAATTATATGACACACTCACTGACTGGGCAGGGAAGGCAGGAAATAATCCAAAAAAGGCCTACATAGAGATAGGTGACAAAAACTGTACCATTACCCCAAATCAGCGGGTGTCGGGTGGAAATTACATGTCATATCAAGAGCATGTTGAGTAGAATAAGCATCTTTTAACTTATTTCAACAATGACAGATGTTCTCTTAATGAACTGATAATGGACCGTAATAATCCAAACACGGAAATTTTCACACATGTTATATCCAAAAACTCAAAAGCAAAACTTACCCATATCATGGCCAACACAACTATGGCAGAATTGACAATTAAAACTGGATGGACGGAGGAAACCCCTTATATCATCTCCGACCACGGGATAGTATGGGCTGAATTTAAGCTCCCTTAAAACGACACCAAACCGGAGATTTCTACAGATACAGCTTTGCCAACACCTAGATTCAATGCCAAGGAAACCACACATGATGAGTACCCAGGGTACCCAATCAGAATGACAAACAAAAATAAGGATACAAAAAGGAAAATAAACAAGAAAGATATTGTAGGACTCCTTGAAGCAAACGGATACAGCACAAATGAACTTGTGCACGCGTGCATCAATAAAAACAAAGCTAGAGCCGCTATCAGCACCATCAAGGGTGACACCACTGATCTCGATCTCAGACGGGATAATACAGACGGCAGCCCCATAACAGTGAACAAGCTCATAGCAAAAAATGAAGAGACAGACAGCATAGAACAATGTCTAAAATGGCACAACAAACCCAAGGAATGGTGGATTCGCCTTAATAGCCCATGGCATGCAGCTCACTTACTCTCTAGAGGAAAGCGGATGCCAGAAGGTGGTCTCAACTTAGGCCATAACGTCAAAGATAACATTTGGCATATAGGTTCGCCTCACCTACTAAATAGGAAAGATGTAAATGCCTATCTCAAACGACACCTTTCATTCAGCTCACTGGAAGTTAAGAAATCACGAAATCCAACACAGATGATCACATGACCAGCTGGGATATCTCTCTACAACCCCATATGCCTGCTAAATTCTGGAACCTGTACGGATCTGAGATGCATTCGGAAAAAATAGACTGCACAGCCCATTTATTCCAATACGCTACAGGCTGGGTGTCTTACACTGAAATACTACATAGCACACTCGAAATGGAAAATGGTTCGGAAGCAGCTAGAAACGGCGGCACTGGCCTCAAGGAAATGCACCCTGACGCGACATGGGATACCCTGCACAAATTGGCACATCAGGCGGCAAGTGACGCCTTAGTTTGGCACCAAGAATCAGAACAAAACTGGGAGGTACGAAAAACCATCAACGGTATCTAACTATATATACAAATGGCTAAACACAGTACGCCGCACCATCGGCAAATATTTGGACACAAGAACTCATGTTAGCAACATTCCAAAGCAAGCCAAAAAGGCTGCCCGCACACTACCGTTTGCCTCGCTCCAACCCAAACACAATGAAGCAGCAGCCACATGGAGATTACGATTGCATGAAAATTATGTAATAATCAGAAATGCTTTTCAAAAAAGCAGAGACACAGACATTGAACGACGCAAACTTCGAGAAAAGGAAGCCCTGCAGCATCTCTTCTCAACTAACCTTTCGAGGTTTCTAGACACAGTCATGGGAAAGATGAAACCTACTGAAAAAGGTGCAGCCGCAACCCCAGGTAGTGATGGAAAGATACCCGAGACAAAATCAGAAAGACTAAACACAACACTAGATGAATACAAAAATAAAAAAATATTTTCTACTAACCCGAATGAGCCAGATGAACTCCCACAGTGGCTCACTGACATTCTTAAGGATAGCCCTAAAATCCCCGATACGGCCGCCGCAAGACTATTGGCAGAAATCACGCACAAAGAACTCCAACAAGCATACTCGGACTGTGGTATCTCTACAGCACCAGGACCCTCAGGGATGAGATACTCGCAGTGGATCAAGGGCCCAGAGAATTTTCAAGAAGTTACTGTCTCACTTTTTAACCACATTCTTATAACTGGGAGATTTCCTAAGAGTGCAAAATCTGGAGTCATCCTTCCAATCCCTAAAAACCCCTCTGCACCATGTACCATAGATAATTCCAGACCCCTCACAATGTTGGAAACGGGCCTTAAACTATTTAATACAATAATTGCTAACCGTCTCAAAACAATACTCAACACCCACCCCATTCTCTTTCCCATTCAAGATGCCTTTCTTCCGAATAAAAACATAGATGACTCACTCCAAATTTTGAATGAAGTAATTTCGGATGCCAATAGATACGACAATGACCTCCACGTAGTTTACCTGGACCTCAAACAAGCATTTGACAGAGCTGAATTCTGGATGAGCAATTTAGCGCTCAGAAAGTTAGGACTCCCATCACAAATAATTAACATCATCTCAGACATCACCATTGATGCCTCTAGAATGGTACTTACTGAAGGCCTCACAGATGAATGGTCCCTCGAATGTGGAGTTCCACAGGGAGAAGTTTTGAGTGAGCCCACTAAGGTTTGTAGCTATTATGGATATTCTGGCAATTTGGTCAGCAAAAAGAGCAAACGGTGCAAACCCGACAGGAACCACATATGGATATGAACTGAACTCGGAACACCATAGACCAGACAAACCAGGAAATAATGTGATTCCTCCCTCCCAAAACCTATTAGAAAAGGACACCCCTTTAAATATCTTTGCACGGTTCTTCTGTGATGACATCATGCTCGTGGGGAAAACTAAAGACGAAGTTCAAGACATGCTAGGTATAGTTAATGAATTTATGAGCTTCATCGGTATTCCCATCAATGTTAAGAAATCCAAATACTCTTACAGAAAGCGCATCAAACCCCAGGGCAAAATGGTAACACGATATGACCTGTCCGATGATTTACTCATCTCTGGGGGTCATCTGGAGCCCAATACCAATGACTCAAGTCCTTCCATTGATGCGAAATGGATACCTCCTGAGTCACCAGATTTTCTCGATTTCTCTAACAGCAAAGAGGTAAACAGATACCTCGGAGTATGGTTTGCACTAAATGGGGAATGGGACAAACCGGCGGAAATCCTTATCGACAGACTTAAATCTACTCTAACATCCATCCAACTGCAACACATGACTCTACACTAGCTAAGATATGTTATAAATGCGGTTGTAGTTCCGAGAATGGCGTACCCCCTTAAAGTTACCTCAGCAATTGCCAACTCCTCAAAGAATGCTGCAATTGAGAGCCGTCGCACGAGTGAGAATGGCTTAAGTATGTGTCACAACTATAATGGAATATTTCTATGATGTTATGTAATCGCTGTGGAATCGCAGGAATTTAAAAAATACAACTTTTTTTCATTTTCCCAAAAAAATATTTTTTCAGGGTGAAATCGCCGAAAAACCGTTGTTTTTAGCTTGATTTGGCGTCCTACTCCATTATGCGGGTGAGGAGTGCAGCGATTCGTGGAATTGAGGGGTTTCACATATCACGTAATTAATCCTGATGGTCACCGCAATTTGAAATTTTGAAAAAAAATATTTTTTTGGCTCAAATCGGTAGAAAATCGCGGTTTTTTGCCTGTTTCGGCCTGTCGCGGGCCTGTTTTGGCGTTCTACGCCACTCGGCGTGTGTGGAGTGCACATATTCGTGGAAATGAGGGTTTTCACATATCACCTAAGCACTCCTGATGGGAATCGCAATTTGAAATTTTGGAAAAAAAAATTTTTTTGGCCCAAATTTCAACAGAAATCGATTTTTTTGCCTGTTCCGGCCTGTCGCGGGCCTGTTTTGGCGTTCTACGCCACTCGGCGTGTGTGGAGTGCACATATTCGTGGAAATGAGGGTTTTCACATATCACCTAAGCACTCCTGATGGGAATCGCAATTTGAAATTTTGGAAAAAAAATTTTTTGGGCCCAAATTTCAACAGAAATCGATTTTTTTGCCTGTTTCGGCCTGTCGCGGGCCTATTTTGGCGTTCTACGCCACTCGCGCGTGTGGAGTGCACATATTCGTGGAAATGAGGGTTTTCACATATCACCTAAGCACTCCTGATGGGAATCGCAATTTGAAATTTTGGAAAAAAAAATTTTTTTGGCCCAAATTTCAACAGAAATCGATTTTTTTGCCTGTTTCGGCCTGTCGCGGGCCTGTTTTGGCGTTCTACGCCACTCGGCGTGTGTGGAGTGCACATATTCGTGGAAATGAGGGTTTTCACATATCACCTAAGCACTCCTGATGGGAATCGCAATTTGAAATTCTCGGAAAAAAATATTTTTGGGCCCAAATTTCAACAGAAATCGATTTTTGGCATGTTTCGGCAAGTTGCGGGCCTGTTTTGGCGTTCTACATGTACGTATATTATATACTCATGCGTGCGAAGTGTGCATATTCGTGGTCTCCAGGCCTGTTTCAGTTGGAAATTTGTAATTGCATACGAGTTGCCATCACGAGGAACACAAGCCTGTCATTATCAAAACATGAATATAATTTGTTATTTGGATAACGATTAGCTGGAGCACAATGGAAGCGTGTTGGACCCATAACCTAACACTTTTCAGGAAACATTTGCATTTCTTTTGCTCTTCACATCTCATTGCCAATAGGCACACTGCATAGCATTTCAATAAAAATAGCTTTATTTTTACATGCTTTTAAGTGTGTGAGAGAAAATCTCTTTTCGGAATATATCTTTTCTAGGCTGATTCACAGCTTCACATGCTTTTTAGGCTGATGCACAGGCTCCAATTTAACCATATCTAGGGGCGGCGCATGCCAGGTCCATAAAACGGGTCCCATGATTGCCGCGGCTGTGAGGACCACTCAGGCGGAAGCTGCCTTGACAAGGCTGCATTCAGCCTCATCGCCTGCCGTAAAGGCATCGTGACCAGCTGCTCAGGGTACTGCTGCTGCACCGCCAACGCATAACCTGGCATGGCATCATGGGCCGCACGGCCGTGGGGTGCCCGATAGGTCTGCGCATACGGGGTCTGCGCAGGATACGGGTCCAGCCCCAGCATCATGGGCGGGTACTGGGGGAGGGCGGCGAGGGCGCGCCCGTGATGTTGGGGAGGTACGCTATCCGAGTTATAATAAACCCCACCATACACCCACTCATATGGCATCTCCGGCGGAGCAGTCTCACCAGGGGAGCTGGGCGCGTGGAAGAGCGCGGGTCTTGACGGTGCAGCTGCGGACGGTGCTGTTGCGGTGGCAGCTGCGGACGGTGCTGTTGCGGTGGCAGCTGCAGGCGGTGCTGCTGCGGTGGCAGCTGCAGGCGGTGCTGCTGCGGTGGCAGCCGCAGGCGGTGCTGCTGCGGTGGCAGCTGCAGGCGGTGCTGCTGCGGTGGCAGCTGCAGGCGGTGCTGCTGCGGTGGCAGCCGCAGGCGGTGCTGCTGCGGTGGCAGCTGCAGGCGGTGCTGCTGCGGTGGCCGCGGCAGGAGATGCTGCTGCCGTGGCCGCCGCTTGCGGTGCTGCTGCCGTGGCAGCTGCCGTGGCACCTACCTCCGGCCCTGGGGAGGCAGCCGACGCAATCCCTGCCTGGGCCAAGGCGGCTGCCCCCTGCGCCAACTGCATCTTCAAGGCCTGGATCCTCACCTGAGCCTCCAACTCGGCAATCTCCGCCTGACGGGCCTTCGACGCCAACACCGGAGGTTCAGCTGAGCTCGGTGTCACCTCCCTTCGCCCCTCCCAACCTTCCGACCGTGGCCTGGCCAAGTCCGTCGTCAGGCTCCCCGTCGCCGCGCGCTCCCTGTTAAACAGCTCCGCGGCGTCTGCACTATGATGATGCATCCGGCTGTCAATGGGCGTGTTGCGGCCCACTGAATCGTTGAAGAGGTTCAGGGGATCGAGCACTCCCCCAGGGGAGTGCTCGAAAGGCCCTGAAGGAGTACCCACCTGCGTATCCAGCTCCTCCAATGCCCGCGGGGCTCGCGCAGACAACGGCCCTCTTGGTATGCTTGCTTCTGCCTGCTCCGTGTCCGTGTCCGACAATTCGTCCGGCTCCGACTGTGCAGCACGAGGGCCATGAACTGGACAAGGGCTCCTGCGTTTCCTGTCGGAGCCACCCTCCACTGCTGCCGCCGCTGCCTGCTGCGAGCGCGTTCGTCTCAAAGACTGCAGTGGGTCACAAACCTCAGGCACTCTCTGAGTGGAGCCGAACGCGGGGAGAGTCTCGGAGATGTTCCCCTCAGCGCCTGTCCTCCGCGCCTTCACCCTGGTGCCTGGCTCCGGTCCTTTACCCCAAACAGGGGTCTCAGTGCCCGCGGGGCTACCTCCCCGTCCACGCTTAGTCCCCCGAGGAATTGCCAATGCCATCTTTATCCCAGACAGGGTTTCCGCCCGGAGCTTCTTCGCCTTCTCCCTCTCCGCTGCTGCAGCCTTCTCTTTCTTCGCCTTCTCCCTCTCCGCTGCTGCAGCCTTCTCTTTCCTCGCCTTCTCCCTCTCCGCTGCTGCAGCCTTCTCCTTCTTCTCCTTCTCCCTCTCCGCTGCTGCAGCCTTCTCCTTCTTCTCCTTCTCCCTCTCCGCTGCTGCAGCCTTCTCCTTCTTCTCCTTCTCCTTCTTCTCCGCTTCTGCTGCTGCTGCTGCTGCTGCTGCAGTCACCGGCGGCTTCAACTCGCCGGTCAACGTCTCCGCATGCCCCTTCCCATATGCCTGCAAACTTTTCATCACCCGAATCACCCCCTCCTCCACCAGACCGTGCTTAAAGGAATTGTATGCCTCATCAAAAAAGCCTCCTTCCGCGTTGATGTTGTCGTAGTGCTTCACCTCCCAATCCCTGGCTTGTGTTAGCAAACTTAGCTTGCTGTTCAACGCCGTAGCGCGGAACAGCACCCTCCTCCGCGGAATCTTACTCCCCACTGGATCCGCCACAAGCCACGGCCCATATACCCAGCATGCCGTCCCTTGTTTTGCACCTTCCCTTGGCTTCACGATGGGGCCACCAATCCAGACCACCTCCTTGTGCTGTTCGTGGTACACAACCCTCCCAAAAGCCACCGTATCCCTCAGAAGCTCCCGCAACGCCAGGCACGCATCATACTCCTGTGGCTCCCCAAGCACCACACTCCTCCCCATATCCTCGTCAACCTCATTGATCGCGTTCGCGAAGTCGATCTCCCGCTCCAGGGCTGTCATTGCCTGGGAAGGCTCCGAGGTAGTGGCTCGCTCAATTCCTTGCGAGTCATAATGCTTTCTTCTGCAAGGGTCATGCCCAACCACAAACTCCCAGGGCGACCTTGTTACAGTGGCGGATCCAGTGACCGGAAAAGTGGTGTTTTCCGGAAAGAGGTCTTCCGCCGCTGTAATGTAGGTGTGCGCCGACGCACGAAAAGTTCCACCGTGCATCTCCACCGCGTTGTGGATTAGCCTGCCGTCAAAGATCACCACGCTCTTTGCCGGCAGGAAGCAGGTCACCGGCCGAAGGGTGTCCGGGGTGGCCCCATCCCCCAACTTATGCGACTGGGGGTACACCGTAAACGGGTACATGTCCGTTAGGACAAGCATGACGGACAGCGCACCATAGTCCCGATGCTTCTCCTGAACCAACGCCGCCGGGTAGGTGAGCAGGGCGGTTCGCGCCATGTCACCTTTCGGCACCTCCAGCTTCCCGAACGTGTCCCCCACCGCAGCCATGACGTCCTCAGCCACCTGCTCAAACCGTTTGTAAAACGGCGTGCCCTCCACCAGGTTCCCGATCCACCTCTTCGGGTCCTTCAGGGTGTCCAGCTCCCCATTGGCCTTCTTCTTGAACGCCCTGAAGTTGTTTCTGAACGCGGAGTTTGGAGCCAAATCCTTCTGGAACTCTGCAACCAGAGCCTTAGCGGATATCGTGTCCTGCAATTGACCGACACAATACCCACCCTCTGCAAGCCTATGCCTCCAGTGTTCGTCCAGCAGCACGCCTTTTGTGAAGTGAGGCTGCTCCTCCGCATTCTTTGCCCCCTCCGCAGCAGGCACCTTAGGAGCAGGCGTCTCTCCAGCATCTGTGCCCTCCTCTGTATCTGGCACCTCCCCAGCGGACTGATGCTTTGAAACTGGGGCCTCCACAGCAGGCACGTCCACGGCAGCAGGCGTCTCTGCAGCAGCCGTGCCCTGCTCTGCAACTGGCTGATCCTCAGCAGACTTGTGCTGAGGATCAGGGGCCTCCACAGCAGGCATGTCCTGTGAAACCGGGGCCTCCACAGCAGGCACGTCCACGGCAGCAGGCGTCTCTGCAGCAGCCGTGCCCTGCTCTGCAACTGGCTGATCCTCAGCAGACTTGTGCTGAGGATCAGGGGCCTCCACAGCAGGCATGTCCTGTGAAACCGGGGCCTCCACAGCAGGCACGTCGACGACAGCAGGCGTCTCTACAGCAGCCGTGCCCTGCTCTGTTCCTGGCACCACCAGAGGGGCCGCCGCGGCAGCTGTGCCCTGCTCTGCATCTGCCTCATTTTCCACCTCAGGGCCAGGATCCGCTGCGTCGGCATCGCCTGCCTCCTTCTTAGGAATTAGCGACAACTTATGCTTCTCCACCAGCCCGTCTCCTGGTTCTGCGCGAACTACTGCTGCGAACGTGGGCGGCGCCTCCTCTAACTGAGCTTCGTCCATGTTTCCAGCAGCCTGCTGCTGCGCTGCCATTCCCTCAGCCTTCTCCGCCCTAGCAGCAGCAGCACCAGTATCCGCAGCAGCCTGCCCATCATCAGGGTTCGGCGAGGCCGTGCACGCCCATTTGACAGGAGGCTGTCCAACGCAGAGATGGCGCCCGCATGTTGAAGAGTGGCTGTCTCCGGATTTTCGGCAGTTCTTGTGGAACCCGCGCTTGCAGGTCGCGCAGGTAACAAGCACTGGGAAGTGATTCTCCGAACCCATTCCGCAAAAGAGGCAGAACAGGCGGGCCAGGATCCCGCAGCGCCCGCATTCCCCTGGAAACCGCTTTTCCCCTGACGGTGTGAGCTGGCGCGACGCGCACCCAACGTGGAAGGAGTCGGAGCACATGTCGCAGGTCGCCAACGCCAGCCTCGTTCGATCCAACGAGTCGTCGGGATGGGGGCACCCTTCCACATTGCAGGCGGGTACTCCTTCACTCTCGGCGACACCTTCCACCAGTTTCCGCTCTGACTTCCGATCTGACTTGCGCCTTAAAGCGTTTGGCACGGCTGCCCCAACCGCTGCTGCATAGGTGAATCTGTTCTGCTTCATTATTAGAATATTAGCTCCCAATTTATACCAAAGTAACCGTCAATGCCTTCGTCCTCGATCCAAACGTCAATTGCGCAACGAAAACACGCGAAGAAAGTGCTATGGTCGCAGATAGCGTACAGTTCGCAGGTTGGCGTTACCGTTACAAGCACTCGAGCTCTCAGTGAGCAGATATCGCACTTTTGGTCCGACATGCTTACGGTTTTTAGGGGTCTCGTTCAGTTGTAAGATGTCGGGGGAGGGCTCTGATATACATTATCGCCCTCCCGATCATCCCATCTTTTGATCGTGTGGGCGAACCGACATGCCGATTCGAGCTTCCTGTGCGCAGGTATCGGACTTTTGGCCTGACATGCTTACGGTGTCGTGACGGAATTTCAATTAAATTATCTGATATGCATTATCGCCCTCCCGATCAGCTCATCACCTAATCGTGGGTGCGATACACGCGCCACGTGAAATATGACATGTCTGGGTGATAAATCATTACACGATCGAATCTTGAATCGAAATTTATGAATCGCCCGCAGGATCGACGAATTCGTTGATCGTGGGTGCGATACACACGCCACGTGAAATATGACATGTCCGGGTGATAAATCATTACACGATCGAATCTTGAATCGAAATTTATGAATCGCCCGCACGATCGACGCAGCAGTTGATCGTGGGTGCGATACACACGCTACGTCAAATTTGACATGTCCGGGTGATAAATCAAGAAATGGCGAATCGCCCCCACGATCGAACAGTCATTCCATCCTGGGGGCGATACTTACGCCACGGATACTTTTCGTGAAAGGACTATTCATATTCCTGATGCATGTGGGAGTCCGTGCATTAAAAGTTCAGACATGCAAATATGTTTATTGAAGGCGTGCTTTCGCCCGTAGACTCCTTACATGTTTGCCGCTTATGAGTGGCGTTTTTCGAAAGGGGATGCCTCCTCCTTCTTACCTTGTGGATGTATTGCCATGGCTCATGAGCCTCGGCGACATGGCGCGGAACTTGCCTTTGGAGTTTCCTATTGCACCAACGAATGTGGATCATGCAACAGAACTAGCGGGGCAGATCTCGGAGTTCGTCGATAAATGGAATGTGTTAACTGGGAATAAACCGAGCAGAGATCCTAGCGTGCTGCAGGCAGGTGGGGTTGGGAGGAATGCGAGGAATGCGCCCACACCTACCAGTACCGTTAAGAAAAGGCGCCTTGATCAGAATGCGCGAAGGAGGGAAGCTCGCTCTAGGAAGCGTTTTATTAGACTTGGGCAAGGACGCGGTGGAGGTCTCTGCGCCTCAAGCACGGGTGAAATCGACGCTGGGTCCCTTAGGCGCCACAGCAGCCTCCGCAGGAGCCTCAGCGGTGGGTTGCCTGGTGCCGCATGGAAGTATACAACACTGGAACAACAAGCTCAAGGAGGTTTTCATGAACAAGCCGCATCTTATTGGTGGGGCGCTCTCGAACTTTGTGCGCACCTTACCCGCGGAAGAGATAGAAGCTGTGCGGCTAAGATTTCTGTCAGAGGAGGATCGCGTAGGAGGAACGATCGTGTCGAGCTTGCGGGCATCGTTCGCCGCTCTAGCTGGATATGGTTCCAGGCAGAACGCTGCCACGCGCATGGCGGGCGCAGCGATGGTATTTGGCAGAGACGTGGAGGGTGTTGAGGGTGCTGTTGCAAGCATCTTAGGGATAAATGTGAAGGTGGTGAAGGATGGACTCGTTGGGCACCGCAACTTGCTGTTGGGAGCTGCCCTTGGGACAGCGCAACGGCTTAATGCCGGTCTTCTGGCAGGGTTGGTCCTGGAAAACCTGCACATGGCCAACCGTGCTATAAGCGCGGAGCTGACCCACAAGATCCAAGCCTTCTGGCTGAGTGCTGGGATCAGTCGGGTGTCCACGTGTAAACGGGACGTGATCCAGCTGCGGCATATTGATGGAAGCGTGGAGAAGGTGTCGAAGCAGTGGTTGGAAATGACACAGTTGGAGGTGTTCCGCAAGTTCAAGAAGAAGTTTCCCGCCGAAAAGATCGAACTCCGATCTTTTGAGACTCGGAAGCCGAGGCAAGTGCAACGACTCACCCGAAGGGACACCATTTCCTGCTGCTGCAGGTACCACGAGGATATGCGGTTGGTGGTGGAGGCGTATGCTCGTTTCCAGGAGGTGGGCCACTCCGGCTGCAAGTGCACGGACGCGTCGTGTTGCCCTCGCGTTGGAGGCCTTCGGGCACGGCTGTCTGCCCGTAAACCATTTCCTGCTTTCCCGGACTTCAAGTGTGGTCGAGTGGAGGTGGGACGGTCAACCTCCGGTTTCACGGCATCGCTGCTGTGTCCAAGACAGCGGTCGAACGGAGAGCACGAGGACCACCACGACATGCCCTGCTTGGAGGGTTCTTGCAAACGGTGCGGGGGGCTGCAAAACTGGTCGTTGTGTCCGGCGGCGGTTTCCAACACTGCCACGCTGGACTGGCACACCTACGAGAACGTTCATATCGGAGTGGACGAGGACGGGAAGAACAAGCACCGGGTGCAGTTCGTCCAAAAGACGACCACTGCTGGTGAGCTGCTTGCAAAACTGCAAGCTCTGCTCCTTGGCCACGCCCCAGGGGAGTCCCCAAATTGTGTGTGTTCGGGCACGTTTGTGCGGAAAGCGGCGGACGGGAGTTGGAGGTTGGAGAAGTTGGTCGGTGTGCCTGCTGCCCAACCGTGTCGGTTTTTGAAGCCGTATGCCTACCACTGTTTCATGGCCACGCACTCCATGACAATGTTCAACAAGTGCAAGGCGGGCTTGCCTTTGGGGCACTGCCTCATATTGTTTGACTTCAGCGAGAACCACGCTCTGAACATTCCCAGGGCGATTCAGTCGTTGCACTGGATAGTGAAGCAAGCAACGCTGCTGTGTTGTGTGTTATGGCGGCACGCGGTTGGTTCCGTGGATGGTCAGACTTCCACCGAGGCCAACCCAATAATAGTGAAGGACCTGATCTACCTCATTAGCGACACCTTGCCGCACTCCCACCGAGGTATCCAGCATATGAGGAAACTTATCGTCAGTGAGTACTTCGTGAAGAGAGGTATACCTCTCCCCAAATTCATGCATGAGTGGGCGGATGGTAGTGCGGCACAAAACAAATGCGCAACCGCATTTGCCGACGTGGTGGAGAGCGGGCGGGAAGAGTCGGCGGAGTGGCCCCGAGGGCTTGGCATCCCGACACAGCGCAACTTCTTTGAGACGTCACATGCACGAGGTGAGCAAGACGCGATGGGAGTAGCGGTGAAGCATGAGGCGAGCTTGGCGGTGATGTCCACAACCGACAAATGGCATTGTAAAATACTGGACGCCAAAAGCTTGTACGAGTTCTGCATGGAAAGGTTGCAAAAGCCGAAGGATAGCGCTCGCGACAGAGGTGTTCAGTTCGGGCAAAGATTTTTCTTTCTGGTTGACGGCAAGGACGTGGACATCTCTGGACCTGGGTTTGACACGGTTGACCGGACTTTGGCGTTACACTCGGTGCGTGCAGGGGTGGGGTTGTTGGTGGGCTTGAAGCGGGACCGACAATGCTATTGCGATTATTGTTACGCGCAGTGCGCGAAGGCACAACCTGACACGGAGGGTTGCCTGTACCGGAGTCACGTGGACAGCTGGGAGCAGTTCACCTTGACGGAGGCAACCGAATCTGATGCCCGGCGCACCAGAACAAGAGTCGCGGAGGCCCGTGATGACGTGAGTGTGAAGGTTGCACGAGGAAACACTTTTGCAAGGCTGTCGGGGGGCGATCCTAATCACCCCTACTATTTGGTGAAGGCGTTGAGCGAGGTGAAGCAGGTGATCAACGCGGATGGGATGCGAGACGACTACTACTCGCCTGGTGGGGAGGGCGTAAATGCTACACCGGGGGAATTTGTCGTTGAAGGCCGATTTTATGAGTGGGCGGATGAGGAAAGCTGCGAGGAGTACTACATAGACACATCCAAGAAATGTCTGACATATTCGCATCATGTCGTGTGTGTGGAAGTGACAATGACCAGACGCAAATACCGCGGTAAGGAGTTTTATAGGTTGACCGATGCTGAGCACCAGCGCATTCTAGGGTTGTTGTGAAGAAGTATAACTATCACAGCAGGATAGATCACTAGAATCTTAGAACCCAAACAACACCATGCTGAATAGCATCTACTCTCGGCGTGTTGTGCATAACGCCCAACAGGGCCCACGCAAAATATGCCAACATAACAACGATTCTGTAATCGATTTGGGTAATTTTCAAATTGTGAGTCCCATCAGGAGTGTTTAAGTGATATGTGTAAACCCTCATTTCCACGATTGTGTGCACGCCGCACGCGCCGAGTGGCGTGGAACGCCAAAACAGGCCCGCGACAGGCCGAAACAGGCAAAAAAATCGTTTTCTGTTAATTTTTGGGCCCAAAAATATATTTTCCCCCAAAATTTCAAATTGGGAGTCCCATCAGGAGTGTTTAAGTGATATGTGAAAACCCTCATTTCCACGATTGTGTGCACGCCGCACGCGCCGAGTGGCGTGGAACGCCAAAACAGGCCCGCGACAGGCCGAAACAGGCAAAAAAATCGATTTCTGTTAAAATTTGGGCCAAAAAAATATTTTTTTCCAAAATTTCAAATTGCGATTCCCATCAGGAGTGCTTAGGTGATATGTGAAAACCCTCATTTCCACGAATATGTGCACTCCACACGCGCGGAGTGGCGTAGAACGCCAAAATAGGCCCGCGACAGGCCGAAACAGGCAAAAAAATCTATTTCTGTTGAAATTTGGGCCCAATTTTTTTTTTTTTTCCAAAATTTCAAATTGCGATTCCCATCAGGAGTGCTTAGGTGATATGTGAAAACCCTCATTTCCACGAATATGTGCACTCCACACGCGCGGAGTGGCGTAGAACGCCACAACAGGCCCGCGACAGGCCGAAACAGGCAAAAAAAATCTATTTCTGTTGAAATTTGGGCCCAAAAAATATTTTTTTCCAAAATTTCAAATTGCGATTCCCATCAGGAGTGCTTAGGTGATATGTGAAAACCCTCATTCCCACGAATATGAGCACTCCACACGCGCGGAGTGGCGTAGAACGCCAAAACAGGCCCGCGACAGGCCAAAACAGGCAAAAAAACGCGATTTTCGGCCGATTTGGGCCAAGAAAATATTTTTTTTCAAAATTTCAAATTGCGGTGACCATCAGGATTAATTAAGTGATATGTGAAACCCCTCAATTCCACGAATCGCTGCACTCCTCACCCGCGTAATGGTGTAGAACGCCAAAACAAGCTAAAAACAACGGTTTTTTGGCGATTTCACCCTGAAAAAATATTTTTTTGAAAAATATTTTTCGCAAAGTCCTAAGAATTCATGCGATTCCACTGCGACCGAAGTCCGATATAGCGATTCCATGGATATCATCGATTATGCATTTCGGCCATCTCACTCGTGCGACCGCTCTTGAATTAGACAAAATGATAGCTTCGTTTATAATCAAATACCTAGGCTGCCCAGTTGACACTAAACACCAAATAATCTGGACAGCAGTCTGCCAGGGCGGGTACGGTATTGATAGTGTCTTCGATATTGCAACCGCGTCGTGTATTACTGAAACTATGAACACCCTGTGTTCTGCAGATGAACACGAATATTGGCAACACAACCACACGGACCGTATCACTGACCCCCATCTTATCTCACTATACCGTAGAAACAGCAATCTATGGCTTAAAATAATAATTCAAAACATGAACAACGAAATGAGTAAAAATGCCATCTCGGGCTTCCCCTTATCACACTATGCAACCTACAGTCACACAAAAGACAAACGCTTTAACTGGTTCAGGCGTACAGGTCACATTATGGCAAAACTTGGATACGCTATCGACTCTAAAAAATACCCTGAAAATGAAGCGGGTGAAACCACATTAATCACCACCCTTCCCAGACAACTCTACATCTCGAGGAATGTTACCTCCGCAATTCAAAAATATAACCTCAAGCACAGAGATTCCTTTCTGACTCCCTGCGGTGGAATGTTAAAAAACTGGCAAGAAAGCAAAGGCTTTTTCAGGCTGAACGGTAATAGACCCCCTGGATGGCTAACCGAAATCGAAAAGGAAATGCTTCAAAACCCTGTAGATTTGGACCCACAGGCCAGATATGTAAAGAAACAATATAGAGACAACATAGTACCCCCAGACACGGGTGAGTTTTATTGGAAAGGAAATGGTGACCGAGATTCCATCTCTCTTATTCACATTACCAATATTGACTTAGAGGCCATGTCAATACAATATACAGAATACAGTAACAATGCCATAAACCCTAATGTCTTTGTCAGAATCGAAGGAACCAGCAGTTTTCAATACGTCTTTGAATATAGCATCACCAATGACGGTTGCATCCTAATTCCAGCAGGTTCCATTTTCGAATATAATGACCATATGGACCCGCCCTCTTCTGTCCTTGCTAAAGTCAGTGATATTAACTCACACTATGATTACATCTCAGACAGACAGTATGAGACCATTATTGCCAGAATGAAAAACAAAATTGCGGAAGAAGAAAGTGAATATAGCTGCCCTAGCGACTCAGAAGAAGAATCTACCCCTCACGCCGAAAAGAGCAAACCAATGGAAGATTATGATATGGCAAGCGATGGTTCTCTATTTGCTGGTAAAAAATCAGCATGCAGTGGTGCAGCATATGCCATAAAAAACTTTGACAACGGAATGCCACTTGTTCGGAAGATGAATATCCCCCCTCAAGAACTTTCGCCGCACCGGGGCTTCTTATCAAGGAAGATATCCAAAACCCTAGTAGCACATCTGCTGAAATTGCGGGACTGCGATTCTACTCACAGAACAAAAAGAGAAACTCCTCAAATCCATGACTCCAATGGTACATGCCATTGACTCCATGGCCACAATATCTGCTGTAACAAAGGATGGCAGATCCATGAGTGCTCGGGACAAACTACGTGAAGCTAATCGCAGAGATGTGCAGGCTGTTCGCCTATTGTTAGAAGAACTTGGCTTCTACAGTGAAGGAGACCACAGTAAAATCATCCTTAAATGGATTAGGGGTCACAATAATGACAAAGTCCATGACAGAGTGGACCGTACTGCTAAAAGAGCCTCATTCAGAGGGGGCTGTTTAGACATCTCCCGCTACGACCCTGCCGAGGAACTGCCCTTCTCGTTATTCTTTTTTGAGGTCCCTATTTTAGGCGATATCCGTAGTCACATTAGAAGAATTCAACGACTCTCACACTATCATAATCGGAGAACTCTACAGTCTCAAGGGAAGTACCTGAGAATGCTCAACGAGAATAACACCGCCCCCACTAAAGATATTTCCAAAATAACACCTAAAGCTTTCACCGCTTCTAGAAGCAGAGAACTCCTGGGTCTTCAAGCCTCTCCAGCACGTTTATTTAAACTGGGGAAAATCGGGACTGAAAACTGCCCCTACTGCCAACAGAATACAAAATGCACCTTCGAACACATCCAACTTGAATGCTCAGGACATAATAATAGTTTGTATAGTCTTAGAACAACCCAAGATAGCGAACTAAGGAAAATCATCGCTGAAGAAATCTCAGAAAAGCCCAAACTACTAAACCCTGGAAAAGGTACCACATACATCAAAACACAGCCATCGAAAATTTTTCCACTTGCTGACCTAAGACAGGAAATGAATGAGGAATTGTACTTACACGCTCTCCCGGAAGCTAGCATGTACCGTCCATCAAGTTCAAAAAAAAATACCATTGCTGTGACCGCTAAGCCCGAAGTGGGCCATGCTACGGGAACAATTAAATATCCCGAACTCCAATATGTCCAAAACAAAGAGTTTTGGAAACTTTTGGCTTGGCACCGCCTTTCCAACAAAGCAGTCCCATGCTCACTTGCGGAGTACAGTACTCGAATAGGGCACACGATATTCATGAAGCACTCAATGCATGTAAGTTTGAATCGGGAGATCCTAAAAACTGCTACGCAATCAGAAGAAGCCTCTTAGATATTTTGGTGGATGACAGAAACCTTGACAAAAACGGCTGTGAACTTTTCTCCAACCCACTAAATGCCCACCCTAGAATTCACTCGAGAAGATGCATACCCACCACAAGAATGAAAAAAGCCCTCAGGCCCTTCTGCCATCATGGAAAAATCGGCTTTGATGGTCTCGCTTGGGATGCCTACGTGGACCCGATAACAGGCATTGGCAGAATCGTTTACGGAAATCCCCCCTTTGATGGGAAGGATAAGGGCAAATCTTCGGCGGTTATGACCACCTTGGAAATGGGACATAAAGCGGCCAACACCGTCCCTGGATTTTCAGGAACATGGATTCTTCCGCTGTCTCCCAAAAACCAAAAAAGATGGTTTGATAAAGGCTTTAAACTTGTTTTCAGATTCCCGCATAACACTATTCCATTTATCCCACATGGTTATTGGACGGGTGATGACCCCTACGTTCTTCCAGGTGGCGGATGCTATAAATGGCTACTATCCCGAGATCCTTGTGGGAGGACCTAGAACGCTCTAGATCCTCCCACAAGGATCACTTTTTCAATAATTTATTTAGGCGCCCCACGAGCTTTCTACAAGTCAACACCAAGAAATACTTTCCACATGGGACCTATACTAAGTAGTATGGTGCGTGGTTTGACGAGAATCCATCATATATACTCCTAGCTAATGCATTTATAGCATGCCCCAACCAAATTTTGAACTGCTAAGCCTTTTAAAGCTTCAAAAGCGGGATGTATATTCCATAATTTTTTGCCAATCGTATATCGATCCTTTGCCACCATAGACATGATATATCTCAAGGTATGCATGTATATTAATCATGTTTGGGTCAAAATACGACTTGGATAATGTATATTGGACACATCACACGAACGCGGTCACATGGGTAAGATATACACATTCCTTAAGTATGGGGATAATTTCGCATTTTGGGCGTGAGTCTTGGTCCATTTTAAGCTTTAAGGTTAGATCTTTGCCTTGGTGAGCACTTCAGTACTTTAATATGACTTCAAAGTCTCCTTGGGAATTTTTGGGGATTTTTTGAACGGTTAGAACTACCGCTAGAGGTTCTAGAATACGATTTTCAGACCCTGATAATGTTGGAAATGTTGAATTTCGACGGTACTACACCATGGCATGCGCATATGCGGCGATTAATCCGGCTGATATGATATTAAAGGGCTTACAAAATTAGTTTTGGTCATATTCTCGAGGGTTAACAACATACGCACCAACCCGAGCTCGTGTAGCAAGGCCTAGAGTTGTCGGTACCCTAGATCCTTGTGGTAGGATCTAGCATTTTGATTAAAATTCTGTGAAAGCACCCACCCAAACCACGCTAAGATTAAAGGTCAAACCATCGACATTTCAAGCAAAGAAATGTTATAGATAATTCAAAAGGTTCATAAATATTGCCCCAAAGCATATGCCGGGTCACTATATACGACACACAAGGTCGCCATGCCCATTTGCGCTAGATTCTTGTGGGAGGATCTGGATTAAGGATAGTAGCCATAAAGATGACTTTTCGGATGCCGTTATCATAGCTATAGACAGTGCACCCAGTGATACTCAACCAGCCTTTGACTGGAGGCCTACACAGAAAAAGATTGCCAGATGGTTCCTCAACGTCCTTCCTAAGTCCAGAGTCACGAAGAAGAGGCTAGAATACACAGGAGTCAGCCCTGATATTTGGAATGAAGTTCTGAACGAAAGCGACAAAGTACTTCCTTCTTCGCTTTGCCCATGGCCCACTCAAGACCCTCCTTATCATCAGAGTGATGTTGAGCCTTATTATGGTGGTCACCACGACACGACAATCACCAACGCAAATTCCAAGCCCTTCATAAGCACCGTGAAATGGCCCAAAGTTCTTACACTCATGGGATACCTCCCTCCTCATTTTGGTACTGTCCTCAACACGATAGGTGTTCCCCGTGGCAAGATTAAACCTCTCCTTAAAAAACTTTCAAGAATTTGTAGGCAACACACCAAAAATAGGCGAGACGTGTTTCTATTAAACACCACCACCACCTTAAACACTGACCCGCATACAGTTGACATCTCGAGCAGTGAAACCATGACAGAAACAGAAGCTGTGCAACAGTCAAACGACTTTCTTCAAACCCTCCTGCAATAATTTTCAAAAGTCTTTATAAATATTGCCTATTCTACGAAAGGTGGGTTTTACACACCGTAAGGGCCTACGGTGGGTTGCAACCCTAGTAAAAATGATTATATCAGCCCTAAACTGACCCCCTGGTCATGTTCATGATGGCAGGATGACTGGAGCACTCCAAGAGGCATCCGCGAAGGATTATATCGATTGTATCCGGGTTTGTTACTCACGAAAACACAAATCCAAGCAGGCAAAGCAATTATCGCATATAAATCGTGTCATATAGCGCCATAAATGGCCATACCTCTTCAGTGACATTTTGAGGTCAAGATGACCTCGAATGAAAAATTTTGACAAGACCTTTGAGAAAGATCGGCTCAGAACTTGACAACATAGGTCTCCATTTCAAGGGCCATCGTGGAGATCCACGTATCTACCAATGTACAAAATTATGTAGTAACCCACCGTAAGCATATATCATCGGAACCCGCTACACCCCCGACTTCGCGAGCGCATTGCGCACATAGGGCATATCGCATCCGCTCTATGGTATGTTCCTCAGCTTCCATTCAACTCACAAACTGTCTGAAAATCGATAGATTTGACGCCGTGAACCTCATAACGCCACCACCACTAGAAGCCGCCGAAAATTTCTCTTACGATGGGTTAACCACCGTAGATTAGTAGACTAGCCAATATAAGATGGTCCCGTGCCCCAAGGGAGGCCCCCCCTCTCACCCCTCCCCCTCCTCACGCTCACCCCTCTCCCCCGCCACCACGACCCCCCTTCCTCATCAACGTCTCCAAATACCCCCTTAATTCTTCGACTTCCCTCCCCACCGCTCAGATTCAGCCACCCCTCCACTCACCCGGCCATGGCTGCTTCTCCATCCTCTAGAGTGTTTTTTGCCTAACACTTATTAGCTTTTTCTCTAGATGTCACCCTGCTGAAAAGTGGGCTGAGCCCCTTTGTGGGCGCGCTATAGCAGAGGGAGTAGCCCCTGGTGTTTTCACTAGCCTGCTTTGCAGGGATACCGCACTCTCAGGACTTTGTCCCCTTTGCTAGCGTAAATGTTTTATTATTATTATTATTATTATTATTATTATCATTATTATTATTACAAATTCCGGAAAAGAGATGTTGCTGCCGGGGTCACGAGAGAAAGTTAGCAGCGGTCGCGTTGGCCAAGATCGTCGCAAAAACCATGCCGGTTGTAAAATTGAAGCTAGAGAAGGCGGGGATTCTCAAAATTGGGTGTTTCAGAATCTGAAAACTGCAGAGGAAGCGTGATCGAGGCCCATAACCTCATGAGAGCCACGATATCTACTAGCTACATAGAGGGGTACGGAAAAAGGCGGTACGATCACTGCAGAGGTACACAGCAGTGAAAGGACTCTGAGAGGATAATATAACAGAAGTAAGGAGTGGCGCCAAGTTATTACTGCGGGAAGATTGTCTGAGTGGGGCGCGTGTCGCAGTGTCATCATCATAACGTGTGACACCGCGACCGCAACTACGACGCTTCAGGTTTGAGTGACACAAGGAGTCACACACTACTAGATACTACTATAAGGCACCCAATAATGTACTCTACGTGAGTTGGCTTACTGTTTCTTTAGTCCATTCCGACATCCCGACATCTTTGCGCGTTTACCGACATCGCTCCAGCGACCCGACATTACCGGCAGCGCGCGTTCTTACATCTACGCTGCGCCTCTTTTCCCGACATCTTTCTTCCGACAAATTCATTTCACGTTTTTTTCACGCGACCTCGACGGGCCCGTCGTGTAAAATTCTTCGCTGGACAACCACTACTTTCTTCCGACAATGACGTCTGCACGACGTGACGGCCTTGCCTCAGCGCTCCGCGCTGCGCGTACACACGCTAGTGCATCCACTCCGACATCTACGCCACCAGCCTCGCGTACCACTCCGACTTCGTCTCGTGGGAGGCGCAGGATCGTGGGGACTTCTTCCCTGCGTTCCAAGCCGACATCTACAGTCGACGCTCCCACAGCTTTCGACTATTTCAACGACCCCGGCATTCTCCTCACTACGCCTGTGGAGGAGGGACGCGAGGACGAGTACACTGACCAGCTCGCCTACGCGTTTCAGTATGTGGCTAGTACCCGACGGTCCTTCCTGAAGGACTGAACTGAAATCTAGTCCTTGGTGAAGGACTAGCGCGGCGGAATCTTTTAGGCGCTCTAGCCGATGGTGGTGACCCTGGTACCGTTCAGGTATCATCTATATGACCTGAATCAAGTCCCTTTGCCCGGCGCCATTGATTAGGGGACCACGTATATTGATGTCGTTGGATGCACAAGTGGCATGTACCCCACATATTTCTAGTCAATCCAAGAAAACTGGCGTGAGCTGATTTCAGTAACTGATTTTCATGATTGTTTTTGGGAGATCTCTACGTGCCAGATAGGTGCCGCAAGTGGTAATATTGCACAAGTATAGCCTACCCAATGATAGGTGGGCGTGGCGGCGAGTTGGGATTATGTCATTGGTCGCTATATGGCTACTGCTCGGTGGTACTTGTCATATTTATATCAGCGGGAACTGCTTAAGTACAGTCGCCCGCTCGTTCATAAGAAACCTTTTTTAAAGAAAACAGCCGCTGGGATTTAGAATAATAAGAAATTTCCAGCGAATACGAAAAGCGCTGGAATTTGACGATCAGAAATAAGAAAATCCAGCGTACTAGGTGCCGATAATTAAGAAATAACTGGCGCTAATTAGCGACTACAGTGTGGCCCCGATTTTAAGCAACAACCAGCATACTCATCACTGTTGATGATGTCCCTGTCAAGTAATTACTTGAGTTTCTTTAGCGCGTCGAAAGCAAAATTTGACATGATGAAGTAATTTCAAACAATGCAAAGTTTTCAAAAGAAATATTGTATTTAAACCAGACAACCACAGGTGGTCAGTGGTCCTTCGCATTCTGGAAATGGGTTCGGACTCTTGAGTTTCGGGTTTAAGAAAATCTGCCGCTGGCTTCACATCGGATTAAGAAAATCATTGGCTGGGATAAGAAAGTCTGTCGCTGCGGAAGTCCAAGAGTTAAGAAATTTCTTTTGAGCCCTATTCGCTGGGCGCTGGAAAATCCGGATCGGCGCGATATGATAAGAAAGGGGACCCGCTGGCCGCTGGATCGAAATGACCCGTTTCTTATGAACGAGCGGGCATTGTATGGGACCACATTGCCCAAATTACAGATTTGCATGACCCATATCAGGTGGTCTACAGCAAACACTCGATTTTAAGAAAACAGGAATTTTAGGTCAGCCTAGCAAATTTGTTATTTATACAGAGATCTTAAATATGGAGTGTTATGTGTTAAATATTGTGAAGAAATCAAAAAAGCTGGCTACATTCTTATTGGCGGGTTTTCTTATTACTGAGTGATTACTGTATGAGACATATTACCAATAGTGAGCATAGTGATGCATAGATACGACTTCAAACTATACCTCGGTAATTTTTAGGGATTTTTCCAACCATTAGGGTGCGTGTTATTGAATATTTTGCTCGAATTTTGGGTCGAAAAATGTCACAATTCAGCATTTTCGTCTTAGTGGTGGTGTTTACCATGCGCTGAGAGCCTAATATATCGTCATTATAAGCCATTTACGGTTATGAACCTTTACATTGGGTCATAAACTTGATGTGTGGGTGGTGGTACACCACCCCCTACCCATCTAATGGGCCATTATTGACGATACCGCGACTAGTCCTTCCTGAAGGACTAGTGAAATTAATTAAATTTACAACAAAATATACCCTAAAACTGCGGCTCGATTAGGCGTACCAAATCATGGAAATACGTGTTCCTATTATGATAGGCACCTTGCCCGGGTCCCAAATGATTTTTCCAATCACAGGGTTGAGGTCTAGGGCCCAATATTCAAGGAGTTATGTGCATTTCCGCCTAGTCCTTTGGGAAGGACTAAAATGTCGGGTACTAGCCATATGGCAGCGACCTCCTCACCTACCTCAAGTCCACTGGCCTGAAGCTCCCTACTGGTTTCGCCCTCGACACCGCCGCCGTGGACTTCAACGCCCTTCTTTCTGGATTGGCCCATGTCCTCTACCCTGTCTCCTATCACGAAGCAGCAAAGCTCCTCGACCTAGATCACGAAGAGTGTGATATATATATAGCTAAGATACATATTCACAGCTTCAGGAAACAGTCGGGAACGGGCAAAACGGCTAAGACAATTTGATAACACAATTACTCAGGGTTTTGTGTGTGTCGGATTGTCGGTCGGAAAGCACGTGACAGACTGCAAGTGACACTCGCAGTGAGGGGTGACACAGAAAGGGGGTTGACTGTCAGTGACACAAAGTCACCCCCTTCATGACTAGAGCACGATCACGAGTTTTACCACGTCTCCATCAAGCATCAACGAGCTACTCTTCTCCATTTTACCTCACCCCCTTCGTGGCAACGCCTTGAGCGTTTACCACGAGTGCGCACGTTCTCATCCTGCCGACGGTCGCTATGCTCTTCAGCGTTTACGTTACGAGGTGGAGGGGGTACCCTGACGCCGAGGTCCCAGCTGCTGAGGAGACCCCGACTGCGGCGTTCCACTCGGTGCGGCTCACGGACCCGGCACCCGGTGGTGATCCCATCACCGGCAACACCGACGGCAAACATCCGGTGGTGCCTGCGGCTTCGGATGACGCCTCTCCGCTGCTGGAGGAGACCCCTGCCTGCTTCTCGGCTGCTCTCCACGATGAGGATTTCGAATGGCCAGCTTTCCGATCGTCCCCTGTCTGGATCCCGAAACTGATCGACACTACCGAGACTGCGAAACCCGAATCCTAAATGACACATCGTGCTTAGAGGTGTGCAGTAGATCGCGGTCTATAAGAAATTGTATCTACAAGAAACTAGCCGCTATCTTATTCTCCAAAAATGAAGAAAATCCTTAAGAAACCTTTCGCTAAAATTCCACGCGGAAGGTCACGAAAACCCTCCGATTAAGAAAATTTGACGCTGTATTCGCCAACTTGACCATGATATTTAGTCCTATTAACAGGGTTCATTTGCTTGTTATCGGTGTAAGTGCATCATAGCTTATCGAAGATTGAGTGCCGTACGCATTCGAAATATAATCTATGGCGTCATGTCGCATACGCAATTGAGGATGCATACTACTAGACAATATACAATCATGGTGTTAATATGTTAAGTTGGAGTATTCTGCCATAGCTAACACCTCGAGGTCCAACGGCTCCTTCGGACTCACGAAGGCCATTTATCAGCACGGTCGGCTTCAGAACATACGGGGATGAGAAGAGCCGTAGTATTCTCTCTCTTAAAATCTATCTCATTGAGGACTCCCTCATCAAACAAACCTTTCAGTGCCTTTGCAGTTGCTACTTTACGTTCGTCCATAAGTATACCCTCTCAGTGCAGTAGGAGACTATAACCGCGTTCCAGTGTAGCGTGCAGTTCGGCAGTTCTGTGAGCGTGCTTTGTGAGTGTGCATAAGAAAGAAATACGCTAACTTTCTCCCCGCATCGACTTGTGGGAAAATGGGCAACTAAGAAATCGCCATCGCTAAGTTTACGTCGATGATTCTAGGTGTCGCGATTAAGAAAAAATCGACGCTAAGCGATGCAAATCGGGCACCCTCGGATAAGAAATCGAGCACGCTAGAGAGGGAAAAGGGGGCAGAAAGAAATAACAAACTAGCACTACGGAAATTTACCTTTTTCTTATAGACCGCGATCTACTGTAGAGTACTTAGTGCCGCAGTGTCCCACTGCTTATAGCTGGGTCGATATGGCCCCAAGATGTTACTCGACATTTCTCCTAGCCGCCTGCCCGGAAGTACCGGCTGGCCTGCAGTGCACCTCCGCCTTCGGGGTGAGGTGGTGTCATGGGAACACTGACTTTCTCCCCATAAGGGGGAGGGGGGGGGGTCTGGTGCCCTGCCCTGTGTCACCCCTCGCCGGTCTGTCACTTGCAGTCATAGCCGGTCCTCGTGTGCCGGTGTGCCATGGCTCGCCTTTTAGCCCTTGCAGTATGTTGTCTTATTCGATTTTAGACTTTAAGCCATTATCACTCTGCTCTTCCGTCCGCCGTTACAGCATATGCATATATATATATAATATATAGGGATAAGTCTAGATTGGGTGTAGACATTTCATTATAATTCAGATTGGGTGTAGGCACTTCATTCTAATCTAGATTGGGTGTAGGCACTTCATTTTAATCTAGATTGGGTGTAGGCAATTAATTTTAATCCAGATTGGGTGTAGACATTTCATTTAATCCAGATTGGGTGTAGGCACTTCATTTTAATCTAGATGGGGTGTAGACATTTCATTTTAATCTAGATCGGGCGTAGACTTCATTTTAACATACCTTGATGCATGGAGGGCATTACATTTTACATTGATAATATTGCATGTGAACATTATTATGTAATTTCGACCGATAGATATCAACATCTGACCACAATGAACATATCTACCGGTTTGATTTGCGAAATAATGTTTTTTTTAAGCTATGTTTAAATTTTGTACATCGGAACAACGTTCTGATTGATCACAAAGCAGAGATCTCCGTAACTCTAGCTCACTTCAATTCATACTCGTGAGAAGTAATTTTTTACGTGCTACCAACCACAAATCGTGGCACAGATCATACTAGCTAACTATGATCCTCCTGTGTGCCTGCCACCTCAGTCGCGCTGTGTCGATCGTTCGTGCTTCCACAAATCCCGGCTCGTCCTCCTTGAATACTGCCAGCTTCATAGCATTCTCAGTTGAGCCTTAAGAAATTCCAGGAAAACGTAGCATACTTACTTCATTTGGCGGACTCCAATTCCTTCGTCACCTCACCGCAGCGCATCGCGTTGACGCCAGCCGTCACGTCAAGGGAAGCCGAGAATTGCCAGTGGTGAAGCGGAAAAAATAAAAGACCAGCAAAATCACAAGTAGGTAAAAAACGCCACGAATTAATTACCTGCAGTGGAACAACAACACTTCAGTAATTTCAGGAGTACACCGTGCTTCACCACCGGCATGCTCCCGAGACTGCAGAAGTGGACAGCGTTCGTGCTCTTGACGTCCTCGACGCACCAGTCCATACCACCAGATCCAGTCGTACACCCCAGGTCTCCCAAGCACCAGCGCCGTCGTCGTCCCACCAGCTGCGGTAAAAAATGCGTCGCGTTCGCTACGTTGTCTAGAGAGTCGAAAGAACGAACGCGCGACACCGCGCACCAAAATGGCAACCCTAACTATCCCCGGCAAACAAGGGCCTGCGCGGCCTCAAAGCACCACCAAACAGAATAAACATCGACAAGCATCGCCAACCGTGTCGCAAGGTAGTATGTACATAAAATTCCTCTGTGCGTAAATATTCAGCTGGTTCGCCCGGCGTGCCACGCTCCCTTCAATATGCCAACCCACAACTGTAATCTCCAAAAGTGCTTCAAGCCTCTTCCTTCAATCACAGCAACATGAGAGGTACCTCTTTCGAGCCCCTTCTCCTCAATACTCAGCCCCGCGTCGACCACCTCGCAATAGTGGCGCGTTGATGACTGGCAAACAAAGCTATGTTTAAATTTTGTACATCGGAACAACGTTCTGATTGATCACAAAGCAGAGATCTCCGTAACTCTAGCTCACTTCAATTCATACTCGTGAGAAGTAATTTTTTACGTGCTACCAACCACAAATCGTGGCACAGATCATACTAGCTAACTATGATCCTCCTGTGTGCCTGCCACCTCAGTCGCGCTGTCGATCGTTCGTGCTTCCACAAATCCCGGCTCGTCCTCCTTGAATACTGCCAGCTTCATAGCATTCTCAGTTGAGCCTCAAGAAATTCCAGGAAAACGTAGCATACTTACTTCATTTGGCGGACTCCAATTCCTTCGTCACCTCACCGCAGCGCATCGCGTTGACGCCAGCCGTCACGTCAAGGGAAGCCGAGAATTGCCAGTGGTGAAGCGGAAAAAATAAAAGACCAGCAAAATCACAAGTAGGTAAAAACGCCACGAATTAATTACCTGCAGTGGAACAACAACACTTCAGTAATTTCAGGAGTACACCGTGCTTCACCACCGGCATGCTCCCGAGACTGCAGAAGTGGACAGCGTTCGTGCTCTTGACGTCCTCGACGCACCAGTCCATACCACCAGATCCAGTCGTACACCCCAGGTCTCCCAAGCACCAGCGCCGTCGTCGTCCCACCAGCTGCAGTAAAAAATGCGTCGCGTTCGCTACGTTGTCTAGAGAGTCGAAAGAACGAACGCGCGACACCGCGCACCAAAATGGCAACCCTAACTATCCCCGGCAAACAACAAAAACCATCGATTACGAACAATTTTTTGCGAGTCGCCGCATACAAAAACATTATTTCACAATTTCAACCATTAGATATGTTCATTGTGGTTAGATGTCGATATCTACCGGTTGAATTTGCGAACTGATGTTTTGTTTTGCAACAAATAACAACAAACACCGATCCCGAACAGTTTTTCGCTAGTAATCGCATACAGCAACATTATTTCGCAAATTCAACCGTTAGATATGTTCATTGTGGTCGGATGTTGATATCTACCGGTTGAATTCGCGAAATATTGTTTTTTTTTTTGCAACAAATAACAAAAGAAATTGCGACCCGTACCCCCTATACCTGTCTCTACACCCAATGACACATTAAAATGAAGTGTCTACACCCAATCTAGACCAAAATGAAGTGCCTACACCCAATCTAGATTAAGAATGAAGTGCCTACACCCAATCTAGATTAGATGAAGTGCCTACACCCAATCTAGATTAAAATGAAGTGCCTACACCCAATCTGGATTATAATGAAATGTCTACACACAATCTAGACTTATCCCATATATA